>JAESVK010001305.1:78545-121676 GCA_017140935.1 Hamamelis virginiana
GAATGTAAATATTTATTTACATTCTATAGAACCAAGTTAGTGAAAGCAGTTTCAGGGTGAATAGAAGGTTTTTAAGTTTTACAGAATAGGAATTCTGAACCAAAAAAGAAAAAAAAGAAACCACAATTAAATAGAGACTTATTCCGTTGTGTTTTACTCAGCATTTACAAAGATTTCGTTGTCTTCTAATAGCATTGGAAAAATATATATCTCCAATTCATCGAGGGAATCAAATTCAGGAATTCATGGTGATGCAGTAAAGGCACGAACCTACAGTCTAGCTGTTGAAATAGTTGAAACATCTACACTGAAAAGGAATTTCCAGCATTAAGTAACAGAAAACAGTTATAAATTGAAGTAGGCATGTAAATAAGTCAGATTCTAGGGTTTAAAGGTCCGAGAAAATTTCAGAATTTCACCGAGATTCTGAAATAATACCTCAAGGACTGATTACTATAATTCATAAAAGCGTATTTATACTAGGGTTACAACAACCTGAAGATCCTAGCCCTTGAATACTCTTTATAATATTTTAATGTCAACCAAAATTTACATGATACTCATATCACTACTTAAAAAGACTAGGAATGTAATAATGGTCAATAGTTTTATAATAACACAAAAGAAAACAAAGGAATGCTCTAAAATAAAATAGAAGTTAAACTTCATGCTATCTAATGACCCAAACCAAGCTGACTAGTGGGCCTGCTTGGTCTTGATAGGCCTCTTGGATGGTCTTGCATCAATCTCTCTGGGTTGGGAATAATTTCTCTCTGAAACCATGTTAACTAACCAACTCATGTAAAAGTCCCGGCTTTAGAGGAGGGGGGGGGGGGGGGGCGTGTACATCAAAAGGCTTAAACCACCCCCGCCCCCCCTGCGGAGGGATGTGTGCTCTCTTGAATGGGAACAAACTTTCATTGGAATGCAAGGGAACTAACAATGTGGGATAATATAAGGTGCAAATGTAGAAACACACCTCTTTGGATTTGAACACAAGAAGTCGTGTTCTGATACCAATTTGATGCAGCTAAAGTAGTGAAGCTACTGTCTAGTTGCTGCAATAATTGGAAAAATTACACTAGAGAGGAATTTCCAGCAGTCAAGTGACAGAAATAGCGAGGAATTGAAGTAGAATTGAAGTATGAACATAAATAAGTGATGTTCTAGAGTTTAAAGGCCTAAGAATGTTCATTTAAATATGAAATTCTGAGACTATACTGGAAAGGCTGATTACAGGACTCAAAAGAGAATTTATATGAGGGCCACAGCAACCCTTGAATACTCTTATAATTTTTTGATCTTAGTCCTCCAAGCTATTTAAAAAATCACATGCCATCATTCACTTGACTGCTTAAAATGAGTGGGAACATAACAACGGTCTATAAATTTATAATAAAACAAAAGCAAAAGAGGAAAATCTCTAGAACACAATAGAAGCTGAACTCCATATTATCTAATAACCCGAACCAAGCTGATAAGTGGGTTTGTTTGACCTTGGTAGGCCTCTTGGACGATTCTGCATTACATGAAATGATCTTGTTTCAGTTTTACTATACCACCAACCAATTGCTTCCCATTTGTGTGGGAGGTAGGGGTTTTGAACCCCAGTCCTTTCACCCGTGGAGGAGTGCTATAGTACATGTGCCACTTCCTTTCCATTCATTCAACTCTACATAGCTGGAATCCTTACTAGGTTTAGTGATGTTAGTAACTGGGGTGATTTAAACACTTTTTTTTTTTTTAATTTATAAAGTTCTTATTTCATAAAAAAGACATTAATAGTGGAGTAAAGAATCTTTAACTTTAATTTTGGTAACAGAAATTTTGGTAACAGACATTTAATTGTTCATCTGCACAAATTTTAGATAAACCTTGCACGAGAGTCCAAGCAGGTGTCATAGAGTGGTGGAGATGAGTGTCCTGTTGATAAGTGCTCCATATGTTAATTATTGATAGGGTGAGTGTTCTACATATCATATGGCTCAACATACAATTGATATGATCAGTAAAGTAGCATTTTAGTTATATATATATGTATGTAATGTTGTTATCGTTAGAGGGTGTTCATTGTTACTAAGTTGATTCGTGGTCTTTCTTCATTGAAATTCTTTGTGTTGTGTTTCATTTTTAGTCTATATGCCCTGACCGCTTCAATCTGTTGCTTGTGAAAATGTTTGCTTTTTGGTTATTTTGGGATTGTCAATATGATGTTGATTCTCTGTTTACAGTGGGCTATAGTTCCTTTTATGGGAAAAAAATGGACCCAGAGCCTGGTAGGTGTCGGAGGACTGATGGAAAGAAGTGGAGGTGCTCCAAAGATGCACATCCAGACTCAAAGTACTGTGAGCGGCACATGCACCGAAGCCGCAACCGTTCAAGAAAGCCTGTGGAATCACAAACTACCTCTCAGTCTACATCAACTGTGATGTCAAATTTTGCAACTGGGAGCAGCAGTGGCAGTGGAAGCTTCCAGAACATGCCCATTCACTCCGTTGCTTATACTGAGGATCTGTCCGTTGGAAGCAATGGATCACAGTCACGGATGGAGTCTGTCTCGTTTGGGATCAATAACAAAGAGGACAGGTACCTCATTTCTGTAATTAGTTGGTGGATCTTTTTGTTAGCTTATGTTATTTCATTACCCTCTGCATGCTCAGAAATGTTGTGACAGATGCTAAACTCCTCTCTTTAATTTAGTGCATTTGAGTAGAAGCATTGGGTGTCTACTCATTGTTATTATCGTTAGTGGTAATTTTTTAAGAGAGAACATAATCTCTATACACTTCCTCCCATTCTTTCTCCTCCTTCCTTTTTCTGTCTTAATTCTTCCAAACAGTGGTGAAACAAAAACCAGTCATGATTATCTTCAACTAACCAGGTTTTTGTGTTTGCCAAACTGCCCCTTAAGACCTGTTTCTGGGGGTTTATTCTCACATTGGTTCAAGTGTGCTTAATCCTTTCTACGACTAATGTGTGCATGAGTCCATCTCTGGGGCTTTCCTAGTGGCACACCTCCAACTTATCCTGTTTTATTATTATTGTTTTTCTTGATTTTGCTTCCATTTTTTATGGTGGGATATGATTTTGGGACAGTTGGTTCTTCATTTTAGTATGGAACATGAATATGAGTCTATGTATCGGACACACAAGTGGGACAAGTAGAGATAGGAGAAGGAGATGGGGATGAAAAAGAGCTCGTGTATTGGTTCTTACTTTCTGGACATGTCCATCCCCCGTTACTAAGTTTTGCCAAAACCATCATTAAATCCCATTATCCCATTATTTAAAGTCAAAGGGTTTAATCCTCATAGATGCACCTGATCTCAGTCTCTCCCTTACCTCATTTATATATTATAGTTTATGATTTGTCTCCCCTGCCATTGTGAACTACATGAAAACCTTGATGTTTGTGATTAGTAGTAATATGTTGCTTTTGTTGTTAGCAGTTTAAAATTACTGACTTATTGATCTTTGTGGATCAGTCTTACAACAATCTTGTTTCCCTTTTGCACAAGTTAATTATTTATATTTTTCTTTATAAAGTAACAAATTTGTATTAAAAAAGAACAAAAGAAGGGAAAAAACCCTTGTACATGTCAGGTATACAAAGAGAAATTACGACGGAAACGAATACAAATGGCATCCAATTCCCTAAACAATTTGAACCAGTCCAAACAAAAAGTTTTCTAAGTAGCCTTATCTTTAACTCTACAATAGGTAATTCAACTCCATGCAAATTTAATCAGTTACTTTCCTTCCAAAGGTCCAAAAATTAACATGAGGCATGATTCTCCAAACCAAAGATGAATTGTTGTTCCCAACCCTGATCAAAACTCTCAACTGGTTGTCGAACTTTTGATGCAAAACCCACTGAATCCTAGGGAGGGCAAAACTAAGAGAACACAAGTCAAAAGCCACTATGCAATATAGTAAAAGGCGATCAACCGTCTTGGCCATCTTTTTGCACATAATGCACTAATCTTATTTAACCATATTCCTACTTATTAAAGGATCAACTGTCAAACATTTATCCTGCCCGAAAAACCATTTCCTTTGCTCCTTGAGAAAGTGTTAGTGAAAGACCTCATTGGAAAATTTTCATTTGCACTTCCTTTCCAAATAATTTTACCTTCCACTCGTCTTACCAACTTTAACAAATATAGCCTTTCAAAATGCAAATTGACACCTTCCAATTCCCAATCATGAATATTCCTAACAAAAGCTAAACTCCAAGCCATCACATCACCTATTCATTACACACAATCCTTTAACTAAGCATCCCTATCAACCTCAATCCTAAAGAGGTTGGGAAACACCTCCCTTAACATGTCTTCCCCATACTATACGTCTTTCCAAAATTTAATCCGTTAGCCATCACCTGCTTTGTACCTCTTCTCTTTTGTAAAGGATCCAAGTTCACTCATAATAGTTTTCTGTGTCCCCTCCACAACCATAGTTGCACTCCTTTTACCATTCTCCATAAATAGTATCTTTACATTGTGAATCTCCAAAGCCATTTACCCAATAGCGCTTTATTCATCAAATTCAATGGTCTAACACCCAAACCTTCTACCTCCCTTTGGGAGCAAACTATCCAACAATTTACAAGATTAAACTTAAATTCTTCTCCCTAGCCCACCCAAATAACGTTCCTTCGAAGTTTTTTTAATCTCTTAGCCACTTAAAATGAAATATTGAAGAAAGACAAAAATAAGTTGGCAAGTTTACTAAATACTTTGAATCAAAATTAGTTTACCTTCTGTGACCGCTTAGGTGATGTTTGGCATAGCTTTTGGGAGGGTCCAAAATGGGCTTTCTGGGCCTAAAAGTCATTCTAGAGGAAAAAAAAAAGTTTAATGGGTTATCAAAATGGACTTTGGGAGAAAGCTCATATCCTAGAAGTCCATTTGATAAAAGCTATTTGAGTAGCTTTTGAAAATCACATTCCCGGCAAGTTAGAGTCCAACTAAAATTAAAAACTTTACAACCCAATTTAACCCTCAAAAAGTAATGTTTTATACCTATCTTTACTCATTGAAAACCACCTTCCTTAAAAATAGACTCCCACTAAAGTTCAAAAAATTTGAAACAAAATTTTATTCTCATAAAGAAATATGTTATACCAGTTTTACCCTCATTCTAAAATTACAATCTTATGACATGTGCAACCTAAATTTTTTTCAACAAAACCGATATTAATATTCACCAAACGCTATTTGGTTTTTTTTTTTGGTTGCTAAATACCTTTTTAAAATGTCATTCTTAGAAATCAATTCCTTACAAAGGACTTTTTTAAAATGAAAAGCTTTGCTAAACGGCACCTTAGTCTTTTCTCAAATCCCTCAATTACAGAATATCAAGTTGCCTTTGCTTTAAAAGAAAGAAAGGAGAATGAAGACTCCTTGATGTGGATCATGACCCACAGGGCCCACGACCTTGGAAGACCTATACTAGAAGGGCCCGCCAGAGGAATGATTAGCTGATTAGGATACTTCTATTTTAATTGTTATTCTCTTTTAATTAGTTTCCTAGTAAGAGTAGGATCTTATTTAATTAGGATACTTCTATTTTAATTGTTATTCTCTTTAATTAGTTTCCTAGTAAGAGTAGGATTGTTTTTCTATATAAAGGGAATGAACCCTTTATTTTGAGGTAGACTTGATGAATAATATATTTTCTCTCTACATTCTGATTTCTTCCTGATTTCTTTCTCTCTTTCTCTTTCTCTCTCTTTCTTTCTCCCTAATACTCTGATTTCCCTCTAGTTCTTCTCTCTATTTCTCTCTCTATCCCTGTATTTCTTTTCTTGGTAATCAAGTCCCATCAATTGGTATCAGAGCAACACCACGATCCACACCCTTTTCGCTGCCTCTTTAGTCACGTGCTTGGAAGAAACAAAACCCGTGCCTCCGTACATCCATACTGCCACTTGATATATATATATATATATATACACGGACCCGTGCCTTGCCAACCCAGAACCACCACTTCCACGGCTGCCAACACCACCAAACCACCCAAAAAAACCTCCCCCGTCGCCGAAATCGTCACCGGCAGAAAAATCTCGCCGGAAAAAGCCTCCACGCTCCGTCACGCGGGACTGAGATCACGGCGCGTCAGATCCACGCGCGCGCGTGCCATCCACGCGCTCCACAGTCCCTCGGCTCACCAGCTCGGCTCGGCTCGCAACCCCGGCTCGGCTCGGCTCGCAACTCCTGGCTTGGCTTGCACTCGGCTCGGCTCGGCTCAGTTGACCCGACCCACTGACCCGCCGACCCGACCCGTTGACCCGTTGACCGGACCCGGTCAACCGTTGACCGTTGACTGCCACGTGTCACATGTTTAGGAAATTTGCTATTCTGCCCCTCAACTTCTGGTAAATTACAGTTCGGTCCCCCACTTTTTTGGAAATTACAAATTCGCCCACTTCTGGAAAATTACAGTTTAGCGCCTCAGCATTCTGGTAAATTACCATTTGGCGCTCAACAATTCTGGAAATTTACAGTTTGACCCCTGCAGCCTCCACAGCATTTTTCGACGTTCCGGTTCCGATTTTGAGGTCCATTTGGGTCAATTCGACCTCCACAGTGGAGTTTTACACCTCATTGTGCCTCGGTAAAAGGTATACAACTCTTTTTTCATTAAAAATTGTGGATTTTATTTCAATCAGTTGATAGTTTATTAAATTTGTGTTAGATCCTTTTCCATCCTTTATTCTTTTCCCAACAGTCACTTGCATTTGTATGACTGTGTGACTTCAATTCCTGCATTGTGTGCACATTGACTTCGCTTGTTTAGGACGTTGTATGCTATAGCCAACGATGAGCCTAGCCCTGGGCCCGGTTTCTTTGACTCTCGAGTTCCATGTATGCGAAAGCCTTCACCCTTCTTGCCAAGTACCTTAGGGTATATTAAATGGACCAATCACGTACTGTTGGACCCACGCGGCATTCCTGATGTCACATGTGGTTAGGTATATCGATTGGACCGAGCGAGTAAGGGACACTTATCCTACCTTTTGCATTAGTCCATATAAACTGTCTTTGTAGGACACATCAGCACGCAACTTGCATCTTTTTCTTCATTTTATTTCAGTTTTCTTCAGTGTTCATAAGTGATACTTTGGCTTTCTAATTTAAGTAATTAAGACGTGTCAGCTACTACCCACCCATTTGCCCACCAACCTCATTTTCACCATTACCTTACACCATGACTTTGACTGACCGCTGCAACGCTATAGAGCAAGACATGACCACTATCCAACAGGACATAGCCACTTTGAAAGAGTCTTTTGCCAGATTTGATCGTGATACTAAGATTGAGTTTACCACACTCCGTGCGTCCATCACTGCACTTAGGGAGGAATTAGCCCAGTCTAAAGTTCAGGATAGAGTTAATCACCTCGGGGATGTTGCCAATGATCCCCCAATCGTTCAACAACCCAATGCGCGGCCCACAGATCCTCATGCAGGAATCCTTCCCCTCCCTAACCACTTTAGACAAGTCTCAGTCCCTAGGCAACATGTAGAAAACTTTGGTCCTTCTGCTGATCCATTTGAGGATGATTTAGAGTTTGATTATAGGCCGAGAGGACACCGGGGTAGATATCAGGATGCCCAACATCGACAACCTAGGAATTTTCATGACGAGCCTCGAGATATCACCACGAGGGTGAAGCTTGATGCTCCCAGTTTTGATGGTAGAACTGATCCTATTGTCTTTCTCGATTGGTTAACTGATTTAGAGGAATACTGTGACTGGTATGGAATGACTGACTCTCAGCGTGTTCATTTTGCTAGGATGAAATTGTCAGGCAACGCCAAATGCTATTGGCAGGGTGTGTTGCGTAAATTAGATCGCTTAGGAGAGGGTCCACTAGTCACTTGGGCTGAGATGCGACGAAGGTTAAAGGAGAAGTATCTCCCCGCTTCCCATAGAAAGACTTTGTTAGAACAGTGGCATAATCTAAGACAGGGCACCGCCAGTGTTGAGGATTACACCTCGCGTTTTGAGGGTCTTATGGGACGATGTGAGATAGAGGAGGATCCTTTGGTGACTCTCTCTAAATATGTCAATGGGCTAAGATTAGATGTCAAAAGAGAAGTTACCTTACATTCTCCTGATAGCTTAGAGGAGGCCTATAACAAGGCCCGAGACATAGAGAAATTCCTACGGGTTCCTAACCCAAGGCGTTTAGCTTCCCAAGTTGAGGAGTCTCGTCAGTTTCAGTCCCCACTCCCGTCTGTTCCTTCAAAGGGGGGTACCCAACCTAATCTAGGACCTAGCACTTCTAGGGAAAAAGAGGTCGTCGGTACTTACAGTCGCCCAAGTGGCTCCGCTATTGAGTGTTTTCACTGCCACAACAAGGGTCACATTGCTGCCCGTTGTCCCCATCGCACTCTCGTTCTTGATCAGGAATCCGATGACCCTTCTGTTTTCGCGGATTATACCCCTCCTGAGGATACTTCCGATGCTGAGAGGGATCTCGAGCTCGATGATGAGCCGAAGCAGTCCCATCTCGCTGTCATGCGTTGCATCCTATCTACTCCTTTAGGGGAGGATGATTGGAAGCGCACGAGCATCTTTCACACCTTTGTCACTTGTGGAGATAGAGTTTGTAAGGTTGTGATTGATGGCGGAAGTACTATGAATGTGGTCTCCACAGCTGGTGTAGCTAGGATGAAGCTAAAAACCGAACCCCACCCTCAGCCTTATAGGGTAGCCTGGGTAGATAAGACCTCTTTACCGGTCTCAGAGAGATGTTTAGTTCCTCTTCAGATGAGAGATTATTCTGATAGGATTTGGTGCGATGTCCTTCCTATGGATGTCGCTCATATTTTGCTTGGTCGTCCTTGGCTTTTTGACTTGGATGTGACCAACAACGGAAGGGATAATTCATACATTTTTAAGCATAACGGGAAATCTATTCGCTTGCTTCCTGCCAAACCGTCTCCCACGAGTAGAAATCCCAAGGTTAAGAATTCCTCCCAACCTCCTGTCAAGAACCATATCCATGTCCTTTCCCGAACGGAGATTGTGCGAAAAGAACAAGAGTCTGACATAGCTATCGTGCCTGTAGCCCAACAGTTACTTCCGGTTTCTTTAGAAACGGTTGTTGAACCTCCTCTTGAGGTCACTACCTTATTAGACGAGTCTAGAGATGTTATACCAGATGAGTTGCCACCTATGAGGAATGTCCAACATGCCATAGATTTTGTCCCTAGGTTTCAGTTATCTAATAGGGTTATGGGAACTTTATTTAGGCACCTTGTAGGGAAGCGTCCTGTGAATTGGAACTTAATTTTACCAATCGCGGAGTTTGCGTATACTGGATCTGTTCATCGATCAACTGGTAAGAATCCTTTTCATATTGTCTGTGACCTTTTCCTTTGCCAACCCTTTGCCCCCGTTTCCCTTTCCACTGATTGCCGTCATTTCACTTCTACTGATATTTTTACCCAGTACATTCATTATTTCCATGCTGACATCCGTCGAAAAATTGCTTTAAATATTGAACAGTACAAATTAGCTACTGATGATCATCATAGGAATCTGGATTTTAATGAAGAAGCATATGCTATGGTGCGTATCCACCCTGTTCGTTATCCTAAACACTCCTTCAAAGAGTTACATGTCCAAACCACCGGATCATTTTGTATCATTTGTAAGTTGGGATCTGATGCTTATTTAATTGCCTTACCATCTGATATGAATTTTAATCCTGTTTTCAATGTTGGGGATTTGTTTCATTCTCGAGGCACTTTTGAGCCTCCTACTGTGTCAGGTTTGCCTACAGGTGGTTCTACCTTCTCTCCTACTGCAGCTTCGGTGTCCGTTATCCCACGTTTTCCACTTCCGCGCGCCGTTCAGATTGGCAATTTTATAGATGCTCAGATTATTCTGTTACATGGTGGTCTTTACCAACGGTATCTTGTCCGCTGGAGGGATCGCCCTGGCATTGGCGATACTTGGATTCCGAAAGATGAGTGTCGGCGTCTTGATCCTGATCTTTTGGAAGTTTATCAACATTCTAACTCTCCGGAGGAGAGTTTTTCTCAGCCGGGGGGAATTGATGTGGATCATGACCCACAGGGCCCACGACCTTGGAAGACCTATACTAGAAGGGCCCGCCAGAGGAATGATTAGCTGATTAGGATACTTCTATTTTAATTGTTATTCTCTTTTAATTAGTTTCCTAGTAAGAGTAGGATCTTATTTAATTAGGATACTTCTATTTTAATTGTTATTCTCTTTAATTAGTTTCCTAGTAAGAGTAGGACTGTTTTTCTATATAAAGGGAATGAACCCTTTATTTTGAGGTAGACTTGATGAATAATATATTTTCTCTCTACATTCTGATTTCTTCCTGATTTCTTTCTCTCTTTCTCTTTCTCTTTCTTTCTCCCTAATACTCTGATTTCCCTCTAGTTCTTCTCTCTATTTCTCTCTCTATCCCTCTATTTCTTTTCTTGGTAATCAAGTCCCATCACTCCTCATCCCACACCCAAGGTTAGAAGCTAACAGTTTCTATCCCCCCTCCCCCCTCCTCCCATTGGAAGCAACGCACCTTTTTTCAAATTCACCTTCAAGTCTGCCACCGCTTTGAAGCAAAACAACACATCTTTAGTATTGCAAAAAATAAAAGTATTGTCCGGATAGAGTAAAAGAGAAATACATCCTCTCTCACATTCACCCCTTTCCACAACAAAACCCTTGACCTACATTCATGGCTTTTAATATGCATTCCCATCAGCATGTAGTTTTTATTTTGTGTTTTTGAAATTTTCACAGGTTGATCTGCACAAAATTTTTGCAAATAGGTTCTATCTTGCTATGTTCTATTATTTTGTTATTGGGATTATCTAAGAAAGTTAGAGCATCATCTATGCGATTATAAAGGGAAGGGACTTTGTTGTATGAGGCTTAAATCCCACTGTTAGAGCATCATCTATGCGATTGTAAAGGGAAGGGACTTTGTTGTATGAGGCTTAAATCTGACTTACACCTTGTTACATGGTACTGCCTCTGATTTTCCTTTGAGCATTATTTACTTTGTTAGAGTCTCTAGGGATTGGGATGATTATAAAACAGAACAATTTTGATGTTGTTATATGCTAGATGCTGGCTCCTCCTTCGGTTTAACCTTTTTATTTACCGATAAGCTACAGTTCAGTTGTTATCTGGTCAGTGCCCCAGTTGACTTCAGGTTAAGAGGTTGGGAGTTTGAGCCTGCCAAGGTAGAATCTGGTTTTGGTACTTTTCGAAGTGGTAATGTTCTAGGGTCGTTAATTTATGTGACTTCTTTATCACTTGACCTAGAAGAGTCCCGTAAATTTCAATTTTGGTAATCATGATACTTACAGAGAGGAAGAGAAAAATTGGAAATTACTCTCTCTGAATTTTCTAGATGCTTGCTTTGCTTGTGGGTTGTTCCAAGGGGCATTGTTCAAAATTTGAATCGTGGTGGTGGCAGTTCTTCTGGTAAGTTAAACCGTTCTGAATAGCATTTCTCATATATGGTTAAACTGTGGAACAGAAATGAGTTCTTAGACAATCTATTCCTATGATTTAGACATGATTTAGGCATACTCTTTTCATATATCTTTCTGTCACACTCAGATTGAAAATAAAACTGAGGCTCTTAATTTACTGAATGGATTTCTTTTACACAATGGACCCTCATCCAGGTATCTCCGAGGACTGAAGCGTGAAGAAGGCCAACAACGATTCTTACCTGAGGATTCGGAAAGTTTGAAGGGTCTCACAATTGATCCTACTCTAGATGACTCATGGCGTCTTATGCCATCTCAGGTTCCCTCAAACTTCTTATCTAGACCGATAAATAGCACTCTTTTACCAAGGGAGTGCAACCAACTTCACATGCTGCAAGATTTTGAGCCTGCAACCACTGGTGCTGCATCCTTAAAGCAGCAGCAGCATCAGCATCAGCATCAGCATCAGCAGCAATATTGCTTTATTGGCAGTGAGTTTGGGGCTCTGGGGCCTATGAAAAAGGAGCATCAATCTCCTCGGCCTCTGTTTGATGATTGGCTTAAAGCCAAGGATTCATGCTCTGATCTTGATGATCAAAGATCTTACAGGAACTCATCCTCCTCCACTCAGCTATCAATCTCCATGGCCCCCTCTGAATCCTTTTCGAAAAGCGCTTGTTCCCCTACGGGTGAGCTACTCTCCAACTAGACCAAGTTTTTTTACAAACCCACCTTCCCTCTTCCTGAAGAAAAATACAAAAACTAAAATATTGACAGGAAATTTAATCTCATCTTTCTTATATTTTTGTGCAGATGCTTGAAAGAAGCAGATTATCGTAAGCTTTGCAAGCCCGAGATGTTACTGTGTCTTGTCAAGATCGATTTGGCTTGCTGATATATAGCTGTTCACTTTAAGAAGATTTCCCGCCTTGTCTATGTTTACAAACTTGTGCATCGTATGTTGCTGGCACTTCACGTGGCTAGCATGGTTTCTATGTCTAGGTTTTAAGTTTTAACAGTCTCCTGAGTCAAACTAGTTGTGTTGAACTACAAATGCTTGCTCAAGTTCTCTATCCAGAATAAATATGGTACATTTTGCGGGTATCTTGAAATACAAAATATGGTGGCATGTCTTGAGTTAAGATCTCCCTCTCTCTCTCTCTCTCTCTCTCTCTCTCTCTCTCTCCGTCCTTCATGCTGGTATAAGCTTATATAAGTATATGCTGACTAGATCATTTCTGTATATATATATACCAATGTAGGTCAAATATTTTGAGAAACTGACAGTTGGATAAAATATATTTCTTATGTATGTCATTTATGCCAAAAATAACAGTGATCCAACGGTTGATTTTAAGAAATCTCACTGTAAAATACTACTATGTTTCTAATTATAATAATTTTTTACAATTATATTTTTCATAAACCAACTGTTGGATAAATGTAATTTTTTTGGCATAAATGACATATATAAGAAAAGTATCTTATCCAATGGTCAATTTCTCAAATTATTCAACTTACATTGGTATTTTGAGAACAAGCTGTAGGTATAGTGGTAAAATAATAATATATGGGGAGTCTACTACAAGAAAAAATTGTATAAATTTAATAATTTCCAGAATGGATATGAATCTATAATATTACTGATTTACTAAAATATACTAGAAGTATAGAAACCTATAATATTCCATGGTAGAGGAGTGTAGAGAAAGAAGCTTTCTGATGCTGATATCCCCTAATACAACTCCAATTATTGTGCTTCCTAGGATTGCTGCCAGTGCTGAAGCTGTGCTCCATGTTTGGCTTCTTTACGAGCTTACAACAAATGGACGTTAATTTTGGCTTCTGGTTTCTGTATTCCCATTGATGCTTCCGAATAATTGCCACTAAGTTATCCGTCCTTTGAAAAACAAGACTCTATATATGCCCAAATCTCCCATATTGAAAAATTATTCAGTGAGAAGGTATATCCTCTTAAATACATAATATTCATAACTTAACATGCACATGATAAATGCTAGGAACATATACATGGTAAATGCTATATTTTCAAAATGTCACTAGCTTTTCACAGTGGTATATTTTGGAAATCAAATTATTGGATGACATTTTTGTATGCATGACATGCATAAGAAGGGTATTTAATCTAATGGTCGGTTTTGCAATTGGTCCTACATAGATCACTTCAAGAAACTTTGTTTAAGGTGTGGTGCGCCTTGGAGCATCTACATTGCATTCATGCCATTTGATGTGTCAAGGTAAAAAATTGGCACCCCAAATAGCACCATATGGCATTAATGCTATATTTTGACGTTTCTAACCTTTGAGGTGCCAAATTTGGGGCTACCATTGCCACAATTTGGCACCCCATTGGAACAAGTTATTTGGGTTATAATATTAAATTTTGGCAATGGCAGCTCATATAGTACCCTATCGGAGATGCATTTAATAGACTATATATATATTGAAATGTTCTAGTCAGCTTTACCTTACTTTAACTAAAATCAGCAAAGAAATCCAAACCCTTGGATTTCTTTTTACAATGAATCATGCCTTAAGTGAAAAGAAATCCAACGGTTTGGATTTCTTAGCTGATTTTAGTTAAAGTAAGGTATAACTGACTATAACACTTCTCTCTCTCTCTCTCTCTCTATATATATATATATATATATATATATATATATATATATATATAATTTTTGATACGGTAAGGATGTCCTTATCTATTTATATAGATTTAGGGTGATGATATTGGCGCTTCTCCAATTTCATCCGGCGCTCCCATTTTGCCAATTAAGGTGGTCAAATGAAACATGTGGCCCTTAACAATCTAAAGTCCCATTTTAATGAGGTGCACTTTTGTAGGACTAGTTGCAGAGTATATTTTGAAAACCGACCGTTGGATAAAATATTCATCTTATGAATGTCATGGCTGCCAAAAATCTCGGTGATCCAACGATTGATTTTTGAAAAAACAGACTACAAAATTGTAACATTTCGAAGGGGAAAAAAAAACATATCTAGTACTTCAAACTTTGATGAAAATTTCAATATAGGACACAAACTTTGACATTGCACAATTTAACAAGTTTTAAAAAATATATTTCAATGTAAGACAAATATGGACCACTGTTTATTCCTGAAACGGAGATATAAACGGAGATGGCATGTGCGATTCACGTGTCATCTGATGTGCATCCTACGTGGACTAAAGTGCCATTTTCCCATCCAAACACCCCATGTGACCCACATCTGATTTCTTTTAATTTTGGGTTATCTAAACTTTATTACCTCAAACATTGCGGGTTGTGTCAATTCAAGCCACAAACTTTCAATTTGCATGATTTAGGACAAATTTTTTTTAAAAATATTTCAATATTGTAGGACAAATATAGATTTTGTTTTGATAATATTGGGATGATATTTATGTAAGGAAACTGACGTACTTTTTGGCTTCAATCATCATATGATTAGAATATATTTGTGCTTTAATTATCCAAAAAAAAAGAATATATTTGTGCTTCTAGAATTTCATAAATGGATGCTTTTCAATTTCAGGATAACATTTGCAAGTCAAAATACATTGAACAAGATTTCAAATTTAACCATTAAAGTTTGTTACAACAGAAAGTTCACATTGCTTATAAATGTCCAGACCTTACAGTACATAGCCGTGTCTAAACCCCACATTACATAAACATATCCCAAAACTTTTCATGCAAACTATTAGTTTAAGTAGGTACACAGCTCATCCAAAAACATCCCAAGTACAGTCTCACCTACATGATTCCCCAAATTCATGCTAATAGCAGAACTTGTCCTATGTTGAAACATACATTCTAAAATTTGTCCTAAATCATGCAAATTGAAAGTTTGTGACTTGAATTGACACAACCCGCAACGTTTAAGGTACTAAAGTGTAAATAATCCGAAATTGAAATAAAGTCACTTGCGGGTTATATGTGGTGTTTGGACGAAAAAATGACACTTTAATCCACATAGGAATCATATCAAATGGCACGTAAGTCGCACATGCCATCATCGTTATGGAAATAAACAACCTCCACATTTGTCCTACAGTAACATATATTTTTTAAAATTTTATTAAAAATCGTATAATATCAAAGTTTGTGTCCTACATTAAAATTTTCATCAAAATTGGAGGTACTAAAGTGTAAATAACCCTTACTTATTTCATTAGCATCATAGAAATATTCTAGTATTTGAGCAAAAATAGGTATTGTTGGAAGCTTTCAATCATGAATAGGTGGAAGCGAGCTGGCTTCTTAACACACACACATAACAAAACCACCCCCATCCCTTCATTTTTGTTTTTGGGTGGCTGTGTTGGTGAGTAATGTATCCTCGTAACTTCTTGTATTGTTCCTGTTAGTTTAATTCCTTCTTGGGCTTTATAAAATATAAATAAGAGGTTTTTAGGGTTACTAATTATGGCTTGATTGGCACTTTCTTTCTTTGGAGAGGTTGGCAATTCTCATTCCCAAACTTATTCCTCATATCTCAAGTACAAATTTATATATTATCCAATTAACTCTCAAAACTCCAATTCATGTTGGCGTTGATGCTGGCCATCCCAAAAGACCTGTCCTTTGAGCCACTTCTATGGCCAATTCAACAGAAAGAACTGGTGATTGACACACAAGTATGTCCAATTTTTTTTTTTCCTCCCACTTTTTATAGAAGCTGGTGAAAAGTTCATGCTGTGATGTGTGCATCCATTGTTTGAGGAATATAAACCTGGAAAAGTAAATAAAATGTGTCTTTTAATTAGTAATAACAACAATAATGATCGATCAACAAAAAGAAAAGGAGAGGAAAAAAGAATAAAACTAAAAAGACCTTTCTCTTGTAGATCCCATACACCTCAATAATATATGCTTACAATTGTAACAGTGCGCATAGGATTCCCAACTTATGGGCTACTACAAACGTAGCTGGGAGTTCTCCATGGCATTATTCTTTCCAACCTGCAAGTGGGGGATGTAAATATTACTACTCTGTTCCATTTTCTTAACCAATGGAAGAAAGAAAATCTACAAGCCAAGAGGGAAATAAAATCGCAAGGATATTGCATTATTGGTATATGGTATAAATGCTTCCAAAGCAGCAAAGTTCTGGGCTGAACTGCATAGCAAGGATGGAAAGGATATTGCATAATTAAAATATAGTAGAAATGCTTCTAAAGCAGCAAAGTTCTGGGGGTTAAACTGCATATACTTATTGCACACAAAGTGACTTTGAGTATGAAAGCCACCTGAGATCTGGCTTTTTAAAGGAAGAAGAAGGATCTGGTGGTCAGGATGAATAAGGCCAATTTAGTTTATGCCACTCAATACCTGTGGGGCAATATCTGCAACCCTGGGATACTGCAATATGTTGGGAGAAACACTAACAAGAATAATATAAAATAAAAATAAAAATAAAAATAATCCAAATACTGAATGATTATAACACCAATACTAATTTATCCATACAACAGGGCTTCTATTATAAGGTGCACCTTACGCAAAGTTGCGTAAGGTGACCTTTATAGGGCCAAATTCAGATAATATTTTAAAAAACTGATTGTTGGATTAGATTAACTGCACAAAACATCAAAGTAATCCGACGGTCAATTTCTGAACGTCACAGTGAAAAATTGTGACTTTTTTGTTCTTTAAAATGTCACTAGTTTTTCCAAGTTAGTTTTGTCAGAAACTGACCGTTGAATCACTGATTTTTGGCGAACATGAAATTCATAAGCAGTTCATCTAATCCAACAGTCAGTTTTTTAAAATATGATTTGCATTTGGGCCCTATAGAGATCACCTTACGCAAAGTTGCGTAGGATGTACCTTATAATAGAAGCCCTGATCCATACAAACGTTAACAAATGACAACTCTTACTTTACCCATGTTCTTTCTAGTTGTGTTTTGTAATTCTTTACAATAATAACTTTAGTATACATCCACTGCCAATTTTGTATTGATCCCATAATTGCTCATATTGAATAAAGTAAAGGTTTCAATCAATACTTGAACTTGGCAAACTTATTAGGGGATGGAATCAGAACCGATGGTGCTCCATAATGGGTAGTTTGCTTAAGCATTTTGTCTTTAATAATGAGTTCTCAGAGACAAAAATCTATGACTCTTCTTTGGTTAAAACATTGGCATTAGTTACAGCGGTGGGCATAAACCAATGAGTTTAGAAAGTAATTTTCCCTCATTGGCCTTAAAATAAATTTTATAGCTGGCACACAGGACCTGCTTGAAGACAACAAATCACACAATGCTATGCAGAACCAAGCTTAATAATTTTGGAACCATACATATTTATGCACACATATATGTGCTCCTGTCAACATGTATTTCCTAGAGAAAGAAACCAAAAGAATCCATTTTTATTGTTATAGGAACCTTTTTTTTTTGGTAGAAATTGTTATAGGAACTTTCACATAGCTATTTTTGAGTGTCTCCAAAACTAAATACCTAACTACATGGCTACATTAACAAAAACAATTTCGTTTTTATATTTCTTTTTTGAATCAAAGGTGTACAAAAAATGGAATGGGATAAGATTTGTTATGGCTCAACATTCTGCCACCAACAAATTCCACCAAAAAAAAAAAAAAAATGAATGCTTACAGAAACTTTATAGATTTAAATTGGACAGAAAGATGATCCTTATTGTCTTATGGGGCTAACTTCTAGGTAAGTCTTTTCAAATGTTCCAAGTTTTTCATGCACTTTTGATATATCTTTTGTTTCCACTTCATTTCATTTCTATAGAGTTTTCAATCTTTTAAGGGACTGAAACTCGCCTTTGTTCAAAAAGGGCAAGGAAATTACTATGTTCTTCCAACTGCATGCTCATCTAGTAGCAGATATAACTTAAACTTGTCTACATCATTCCTTCCAATTATTACATAATCTTTCACATTGCCATATTTGCTTGCCTCTAGAGCTAAAATATCTACAATGCTACTTCATTGGCTTGAAAAGTTGTTAATATCTTGGGTGTTGACGCTTTTGGAGGAACAGAAGCAAACAGCTTGGGATGAGGTCTGATGGTGGCAGAGATTTATGGTGTTATGAGCTCTCACTAAGCATATAAAATAGGTAAATGTTTACAAAACTTCTCCCATATAAATTTTACTTCTAATTCATAAATGGGTATTTGGTAATTTGGTATTGAAACTTCATACTTCAATTATCAATATTGCAACCTATATTTTAATCTAAAGTAGATTATTACCACCTAATTTAGCACATATGGTTCGGAATCTTGGCAAATAGCAAGTTGATTGGGTCGTGTCATCTTTTTGTCAGCTGGATCTAAGATGAGAAAATCAACGATACAATTTATAGTACGGAGGCCTGTCTTGGTCAAGATGTCCGAGATCTTGGGCGAGACAGAGACAAGACACCGAGATCAATAGAGATCTTGATCCAGATGAAACCCATAGACTAGGTAGAGTTATAATAGTTTGATAATATTAGTCCTTTTGTTTTAGATATATACTTGTACTAGGTAGATCTAGTGATGTTTATAGTAGATCTATGGTGGACATGCATAGATCAAAATTGTTGTGCGTGCACGCACACATTTATGAATTTTCTGTTTTCTTGCAAAAATTTGAAAAAGATAGAAAAGAAAATAAATGGTCATAAATGTTGTTGGATCTATGATGGGACATGCAGGAATGCTTTGGGAAGCTATAACTATAGATATTGTTATACCTAAAATCTTATATAGTTCTATCACATGTTTTAATTGATATGCAGTATTTGTTTCTGAATTTTGGAATTGTATTGGGTATCTAAAATTAAATATTGGGCATTTTCATAATACAGTAGTGGATTAATGCCTGCTTTGATGTTTCTGATCATATTATGTGAAAAGTTTTAATTTAGTTTATTTTTTGTTTTTTCCCCTAATGTGATAGCCTTATTTTTCTTGATTTTTCTATGATTTTTTTTTAAAAATATTTCTTTTAACATTCTTTCATGTGTAAAGTTGCATTTCACCAGTGATGCAACTAGATGGCCATGATTGAGCTTTTGAACCATGACTGTACTCCAATTCATACCATTAATTTCCACATATGTTACTTGGACTGGGATTGTTGACTTGGAGGTTAGCCATGCAAGATGACACGATGGCAAAGGAAGATGATGCGGAAGGGAGAATGGAACAACTGGAGAGCTACCAGGTGAGGATCCAGAGAATGGGACCAGAGTCAACCGTACATGGTTCAAAGTCGCGGTCGCGGATGTCATCGCGTCTCAGTCGCGGACGTCTCGTCTCGTATCGAGCGAGACGCAATTTTAGGCATGAAATAATGTTCGTTTAAAAAAAAACAAAATCGTAGAAAAATAAGAAAAAAAAAATCAGGTAATTACATTGGAACCATCAAACAAGTAAAATAAATGGCTTCGAATGCATGATATGACCAAAAACATAACAAAGGCGCTAGCGCGCTACTACAAGGTCCAATTTTATATCATAAGGTCCCTAAGATTTTCAAATTCCTTTGCCTATTTGTTATATTAAAAAAAACCTTTAGAGTTTAAACCTAGTAGTATAAAGTGCCTATGTTAGGAACTTATGGACCTACTGGTATCTAATTTTATGCCATAAGGTCCCTGAGATTTTTAAATTCCTTTGCCTATTTATTATGTTAAAAAAAATTAAAACTAGTGGTATAAAATATTTATGCTAGGGTCCTTAACATAAAGAACATAATTGTTAATAAAAGACAAAATTTTTTATTTAGTAAAAATGTATATTGTGAAGTTTTTATAAATAAAAACAACTAACTAGAGGGAGAGATCCCTTCTTAATAATAATAATAAGAAAACTATAAATAAAATAAATAAATAGTGAGAGATCTTTTCTTAATAATAATAGGGGCTGAATTGTAATTTTATGTGTCTAGAATCTTCATCTCTTCCAATAGGTAGCAGTAGATAGTCTGCAGAGTGCAGACAGAGGAAAAGTAAAGTAAAAGAAAAGGCAGTGCACCTCTCCAAGCAGAGAAGGAAAAAAAGAAAAAAAGAAAAACAAAAAGCCAGTGCAGCACTGGAGAAGCCCCCTAATCTCCACGACACCAAAAAATAAAAGAGGAAAATGGATAGGAAGAAGAAGAGAAAGCAAAAATTTGCTGGCTGTTGTTCCATTAATCGTTGCTTTCTCTTCCTTTTTTTCTGGCTTTTTATGTTCTACAGTCTACTACTGCAAAGTCAACAACGGACTCTTCTTCTCCTTCATTTCTCCTTCTTTTTCTTCCTTTCTGGGTTAGGGTGGTTCGCTGCTGCTGCAACATTATTTTTTTTCACTGTATCGTTCATATCGGCCGAGATTTTGACCGAGACAAGACGAGTTGCCAAGATCTCGACCTTTCATCTCGTCTCGGCCGAGGTAAACGAGTTTAAGCTTATTCGCTGTGATACATGACTCGGGCATAGTTGTTAAAGGCGCAAGGCGCACTCTAGGAGCAAAAGTCTCCTGGGGCCTAGGCGCAAGGCGCAAAGAAAAGCGCGGGCTTGAGGAAAGCAATGCGCACATTTTCATAAAAATAATTCTAAAATATTTGATTAACTGCCAATAAAATAAATAAATCAATTTAAAGATAAATAATTGAATACTCTCAAATTTTTGGCCTATAAGCTCAATTGGTTAGGGCGTTGAGCAACCATACAAGGTTTGTAGGTTCCAATCCTACATAGGCCTTTTAAGAGGGGAAATAAATAAACTTTGTTAAATGTTTTCATGTTAAATCAAACTAGATTATGATAATTCAAATACAATGATATAAATAAGTAATAATTTTATAGAAAAGTACTCAAATGTGAAATGATAATTATGTTGAGAATGTAGACAACCTTCAGCAGATAGCCCGGGGGGGTGGTAGGGGGGCATATTTTAGGGTTTATAACGGATGAGAGAGTGGCTGTTGAATTCCGATTCTTCTCTTGAAGCCATTGGATTTGATCTAACGGCTAGAATATAAATCAATTTTTAAAAATTTGCTGAAAGGGCCCAAGTTTAATGAGGCGCGCTTTTTTTGCGCCTTGCGCCTAGGAAAAAAGCCCAAAAAGCGTGCTTTTTGGGGGCTTCACTAACCTCGCCTCGCCTAGCCTAAAGCTAGGCCCTTCAGCTGCGCTCGCCTGCGCCTTGTGCCTAGGCGCTCCTGAGGCGCGCTTTCGACAACTATGGACTCGAGACAAAATATTGTCTAGGTGTGTGCTGATAGCTGGTTGACTCGGACGAGTTGACTCGGGAACGGCCGATACTTTGAACCATGCAACCCTAGCCCTTCCGCAAGGGCGTTAATTCTTGAGCTCGATGGGCTAGGAATTGCCACATGCAGTTACAGTCGTTGACTTTAGTGGTTGAGAGTATTGATGATCTTTTGTTCTCTTCTTGGTGGAAGCATGTGTTTTATATGGGGACAAAAAGTGGGAAACAACTATACAATGGTTGAGGATGCAATATTGAGCCAATAAAAGGCTTCTGCACCCTGACACCATTGCATGCATGCCCTTTAGCTCCTATCCCAAGGTCTTAGGTTCGAGTGTTCAACTATATGGGACCAATAGAACGAGCCTGTGATCTAGAAGGTGCAAGCCCGTAATCCAGAAGGTGGGAACCTGCAATGTACCGGGTCAATGGCCTTCACGCACATTCCTCGATGCGTTAGATTAATGGCTGAAGTATGTAAGATGTGGGGTGCTTGCCACATGTCTGTGAAGGGATCTCCCTAGCTTAACTCATTTCCATCCTAACCTCCAAACCATAGTCCCTTTGAACCATCCTGAGAGGGCGAGGTCGATAGCCAACGACCTAGAGCCTCTCTTTTTCTGTTTAGCATCAAGCTAAAAGTCAAGCTTCTCCAGGCTTCTACAATTGATCTGTGCAAGTGCAGAGCACCAAGGGAAGATGCCTTTGGCATACCTAGGGGGAGCCGTGGCGGCCCGTGCGCCCTAGCCTCCACCATGGTGGTGGGCATCCACTGAATGTAGGCATCCACCATGAGGTAGGCATCCCCGTCAAGATAGGCCACTTAGATGGAGGAGGGAATAAAGTGAAATCAAGGTTGAAAAATCTCAGTCTTCATGCATAGAGCTTCAGCCGACACATGTCCTCAAATGTGGCGTTATTATTTTGGATAGCAACAAAACCCTATAGCTACATGCTTTATGGAAGTTCATTGAAATTCAAGATTTTTTTATAGACAATCAATGCAAGAAGAAAAGTAAATCAATCGTTCAAGTTGAAAGTCAAAGAAACAATTGTTAAAGAAGGAGCTCTTGTGAATGCAATGATAGCATTTCATCAAACCTTGCATTAGAAGACTTGAATTGGTAACCCTAGTGTTGGCGAGACACAAATTGAGATTGTCCATCCATAGAAAACAGAGGTTCAAAGGATTCTTTAAGGAAAATATAATTTGTAAGACCATCACAAAATTGGATGGATAGAGAGTTCCCAGGTAGAATGGATTCACTATTTCCCTTTTCAGTGTTATTGATAATTCCTTATAATTACTAAATGCATCTCCAGTTTTAAAGCAAGTCAACACTATTTAGTACTGAATACCCAACTAAAATTTGATGCCATTTTTATTTTTTATTTATAATTAAATAGACACATACAAAATGAAAATAGCATCAGTGCTGTCACATCATCATCAGCCGGAAGAAATAATGTTTTTACGTGCACCATTGGATTTTTGGGAATTGGTGCGGCCAAGCTATTGTTTCCAAATGTAATTACCTTAAAATATTCATAAGTATGATTGTTACTAAGAAAACAACTCAAGGACTGTTGTTTGGAATCTACCCTAAGCAGGCTCTTAAAAGCCAAATTTCATAGCATTAAATTACATGCCAGACATTTTCTAACATAGAAAAGGATCAGCTATGACTAGCATAAGAGCATCTCTACCCTAAATAGGCCCTTAAAAGCCAAATTTCATAGTATTAAATTACATGCCAAACATTTTCTAACATAGAAAAGGAGCAGCTATGACTAGCATAAGAGCATCTCCAATGGAGAGCTCCTATTTGGGCCTCCCATTTCCATATTTGGAAGTGCTACAGTGCCAAAATGGAAGATTCTATATTTGGCATTGTTGTGCTCCAATAGGGAGTTCTCATATTTAGCACCATTGTCTTCCAATGGGCTTTAAATTGGAGGGAAATCTGATATGGACTATTTGGCAGAAGATGACCTTTTGCAAAAAAATTTCCCAAATCTGGAAGGCATTGATGCCATTGCCAAATTTGGGAGCCATGGAGGGCATCCCATTGGAGTAACCTTTTTTTGCTGTGGCTCCCAAATTTGGCAATGGCAGCCCCAAATGGGAGCCCATTGGAGATGCTCTAGCATCTATAAAAGATAAGGTTAGGGTGGAGCTTCTTTTTTTTTCCTTTTTCTTTTTACTTTTTGGGCAGACAATTGATGATAAGGATCATACGAAGAGTGGTACTAATCCAATTATAACCCTACATCTACAAAGAAATAGCAATCTCCCATAATTACTTAAAATAAAAGTTGCAATTGTTAACATACCTCTGCGTGGTTGGAAGAATTGGCCACTGAAAGTTCCTAGACGTTCCAAAATAGACCTAGTATGGAGAGAGATTATGCTCTTCACATCAAATGAATCTACCCCATTGTCCAAGGAATTTTTATTCTTGAAGCTAGAGAACCTTCCACTGGCTTCTCTTTTCCAGCCTGAGATGCGTGGTGCAATGTTATTCCAACCATCCCCCGCAACATTTCTCATTGAAAGAAGATCACGGGATCGGGCAAACTCCAATGCACTGCTGCTTGTTGCCACCAAAGCTGGAAAATAATATGTTAATTAAATTTGGGATCTCAAGAATACAATTTTGAACTTGCATTGTTACATGGATACATTCACATCAAAGTAGCACATGCATGAATTTAAGCCCTCAGGGCACATCAAGATAAGGTACTTCTTACAGTGTTCATGATGCCCCAAGTACATAGTGGCAGTGTTAAAAATCACTTCATACTGAGCACCAAATCTAGTAAGGAACATGACAATGTCTAAAACACTTGAATTACAATTAAGTGTACCATTGTAAGGAGCTTCAATGAGGCCGTTTGCAGGAAGACCAATGCCAAAACCAGCAAGAGTGATCCCAACACTGAATCCAACACCACAGCCAGCTCCAACATAACCAATCACCTCAGGGCCAAACCCAGGACCCCATCCAACACCACAACCAATGCCTATTCCCATGCCCCAAAAGGCTCCAGATGTTGGATGCACAGGGTTCCATCTTTCATATCTCCGAAACAAACCTTTTATGATCATCAGGACCTACAATGAGGGATGGTAAAAGTATTATGATTATAGATACAGAAAATATATTAAAGAACCATAATCATTGAAGCCCGTGCACCATAATAAGCATTTGATCTAATTTCAGGGCAACAACAAAAAGTCTATAGCTATTTTTCAGTCACTATGAAAAATTTAGCAAAATTCCTCTTGCAAAACTGCATCAACAGAATAGAAACAACTTTACGCTGCCTTCACTACTGGACAGAGGAAAATAACACGGATGTGAATCTGTAACTTCCAGAAGTTCCACTTGTACTTCTCCTCAATGAAAAAACAGGAAGTTATCTAAAGCAGTTCAAGGATCACAAGAAGCTATCCCCATTTTCATAACAAATAACACACATGCAGCCAGATTGGAACCCATATATGAGCTTAAAATTGACACTGAGCATCTATATCAAAACCATCTTTGCGACATGATAATGAATTCTTTATGCACCTTCAGATAATGAATACAAATCAGCATTTACTTCTGACTTGCATATGATAATTTTAAAACATGCAGCTGACTACCATACACATGATAAGCCAAGCAAATAAATGTTACATAACATAACAAAAAAAATTTAAACCACCACCATTAAACAACTCAAAATCAGCCAAGAAAAAAAATTGGGTGTGATTGGAAATGCCATCATAATTACAATGATCTTTAGTAGCCTGGTAACAGGTGTCATATTTGAAGGATTGAAATTTATTTTCAAAATGGAACATAATCTTAAATGAATTTGATTTCTATCAACCTCCAAACCGTTCCCATTCAACTTCACAAAAAAAGCAGGACGTGCCTGCATTTTTACAGAATCACTTCACTACATTAATTGGTTAGTATTATCAAAAATTTGAAAATAATCATAAACATTAATTACTTACTATTATCCAAGAGTTGAAAATAATAATAATTTATATGCTTAACACAAGTGTTTAACCAGAAGTAATTCTTCTTTTGAAGTTGCATTCCAAGCATATCAACATCATCGAAATTGTTAAATCAGCAAAATAATAACATCATCTATAAATCACAGTCAATGGAAATTTCGGTTCCGAAAGTAAAAAAATACTTCGAAATTGTTAACCAAACAATGTCAGAATACAAGGAAGGAAAGTGTGGCAGTATTGAAAACCCTAAAACATATCAGCAAAAATATGCACTTTCTTAATCAACAGAAACATATATTACCAAAACATTTTAAGAAAACAGTCAAAAACGATTACAGGGCATCAGGTATTAATCATAAGTGTTAAAGCATTTTAATTACCATGAAAGTGACTCTCTTTCAGATCGGATCCTTTTTTTCGCCCCGCTTTCTTCACTTCTTTTTTGCTGAGCATGTGAGTGGCAACTGCAACTCTGCAAGTGAAATAATGGGATATTATGGATAGATTCATAGACATTAGAGCAGAAAACGACCCGAGTATAGTTGGGGTAAGGGTTCGTGTAAGTGGCTTAGTGCTACGGGTCGGTTCCAATCCGAGTAATGTCCGTTGGACATTTGGACGTACCGCACTCACTTTATTAGCCTAACACCGGATCACCCTATACACACGGGACTTGAATCTGCTGTTGATCCCAGGGATCAACACCTATTGAACGGTGGATATGATGATGCTACTGTTCACTCTAAAAATTTCTGTGGACCTTATGCGTGAGCACTTCGGGATTTGGGGTTTTACGATTTGCCCGGATCACACGTGGGTATGATTTCTCGGGTCGAGTTGTTTCAACGGGTCATTTAAGTGACTGATTGATCAGCCGTTAAACACCTCCCTTCTTCAATCCAACGGCCAGGAATCTTTGCTAATTTTAAGCTATTATCAGCATTTGTTGACAAGAGCATATATATATATATAAGCGATCCCGTCAGGACGTCCTTACGCTCGTTATCGTAAGGACGTCCATTCTGGAAGCCATAGGAATGATATTCTGAAAAATCAACCGTTGGATTAGATAATCTTCTTATGAATGTCATGTCTGCCAAAAATCACAGTAATCCGATAATCGGTTTTCAAAATACAGTCCGTAAAAAGCTTTGATAGTATTTTTCGTTGGATGCTGTCAAAGTTAATTAAATGACTGTATTTTAAAAACCAACCGTTGGATCGCTGTGATTTTTGGCAGACAGGACATACATATAAACACTATCTAATTCAACGGTTGTTTTTTCAAAAATACCTCTCCCAGTGAAGATGTCCTTACGACAAGAGCGTAAGGACGTCCTTACAGGATCGAAACCGTGTATATATATATAGATATGATAAGATCAGACTGGCTGGAAACTTAAAATTACGGTCAAATTCATATGGGCCGTTTGATGTGGTGAACGGCTGATAGCAGGCACAAATTACAATGAAAAATAAAAGAGGGAAAAGGGAAAGCAGACCTGCGCGGGCAAGCTCCTTCCTCATTCCTCTCTCTCTCCTCTCCCTCGTCGTTGCTACAGCTGGTCGGGCTCCCTCTCTCCGGCGACGGCGCAGGGCAAGCTCCTTCCTAATTCCTCTCTCCCTCGTCTCCCTCGTCGCTGCTACAGTTGGTCGGGCTCCCTCTCTCCGGCGACGGCGCAGGTAAGCAGATCTACACTTTACTCTCTCTATTCTTCTTCTTCTTCTTCTTCTTCTTCTCTCTCAGTTTTCGTGACCCGCATCCGTGACCCCACCATGAAGAGGAGAGAAACCCGACCCTTCTCACCACACAGAGTCGCCATTGCTGTGACCTCGCCGGAAATCGCAGGTTTGTTTGTTTTGTTTTGTTTTTTGAAATGAAACCCTAAAATAACATGAAATCGTTTTGGGCATGTTTTGAAATTCAGTTGCCTTTTTTTGCAAATGAAATTAGGGTTTGAACTGATGTTGGTCTGTTCTTTGTGTCCACATAAAACTATGGTTAGATTTCTGAGCTCTAATAATGATTATGCTGTCATAGCCAGCAACATAGGGATCTAACTGAGATTCCGAGAATATAAGTAAAAAGATAAGGATCATCAGCCTTTAAAGGTCAGATTATACCAGTATGAGTGAGGAGCTAACAATTTTTAATTGAAAGGTTATACTGCTGAGATACTATTCACATCCGTTCTCTAGAATTAATTTCATTGTTTGATTTTAGAACATTTCTACTCCAAATCAAAATTTGTTTAGACTGTAGGACTACTAAAGAAGACCTAAAGGCACTACTACATCAACTTCACGATTCATTATAGAACATTAGGTAATTAAAGTACAATTTATTAGTTTAAAAACTCAAAAACATGAAATTCACTAACTCATCATACCTCTTCAGATTTGTTCAAATTAATAAAATTTTACTCAAAACCTCTACTCCGTAGAGGTTGATGACACACCCCTGAGACCTGCAGTTAGTTGTTATGGTATTTGCTGGATTTTTATTTATATTTTTCTTTGGGTCATGAAGATATGATAATTTGATAATTTGATAATTTTGCAATTGTAGTAATGGCATCATCTGAAGCTAGCTCAATCAATACCAATCGAGGAATACAAAAGTTATCTAATTGTTGGCTTAGGAAGCGATGTGAAATTAGGATTGCATATTCAAAACAGGTCAATTTTAGAAGGCATTATTATGCTTCCACTTGTAATGTAAGTATTTTTTTTTTTGGTCTTTATTTTAATGTTTATCTTTACCTACATTGAGTTTTGTTTAACTCAAATATTTTATCATTTTATTTTTTGCATGTTTAGATGGGACAATGTAAAGGATTTGTGCAGTGGGTTAGTGATTGGGAGACAGAACTGCGTCATCAAAGATGTGGAAGTTTGAATGTTAGTAGGAGCGAGGTTTATGAAGCTAACATGTCACAGTTGCCTATGGATGTTAACGCCGATAATTTGCACCTCCAAGCAATCATGGACAACCAACAAAAAATGTTGGATAATCAAATTATGATGAAAAAAATGATGGATACTCAAATTAAGATGAATAAGTTGTTAGTTGTATTAATAATTATCATATGTAGCATATGGGTGTTTCATTGATTAATTGTTAAGCATGAAGCATAGAGCAATCGAGGCACACTCCTTTTTGTTATTTGGCAACTTCGTTGAGGCAATATTGGAGACTATTTTTTCTTGAAAGTGTACCTTTGTCATTGCTTAGGGATTTGTCATGTTAATTTCCAATTGCACAAACTTGCCCACAAACCTGTTAACAAGTACATACATTATGTGTTGTTTCAATTGACAAACATGAAACATTATGGTTTCAACTGAAACCAAAATGAAACATCCGACAAATAATGAAACTCCAGTTTTGTTAATGCTTCAAGTTCCTGTAACTTGTAAGTTGGTGCATTTCAACCAAAATGGTTCCTTTGAGGAAATATTTACTTTTTAAACACTTGAACCATTAACTTATTAAGTATATGCGTTCAGTCACCAACAAAGTTATAATGGGCCTGGAAAAGCAGAAGGTCGAATCCCTCTTTAACCACTTCCTGAAATACGCTCTCTCATGTAGATCATTGCAACTTCTGTAAGCCTTATTTAGGGCTACAATCCATGCATGAAATATGAAATGTGAAATACAATGCACATTTCTTGTCTTGCTTTCACATTGCTCCCATTGTGTGGACAAGTGTAATACCCTACCAAACCACCCCCTTTGGTAGTACACAATGCTGCAAGTCTGGACACTCAGCATGCGACCATGCCACATTCCATTATGAGTCTTCACTTCTTTTCATTTCTATACATACAGTATTGTGACATTTCTAGGGATCTCATGGCAAAATTATATTATCAAGCTTCGATTAACCAAAATGAACACAAAACTAACATACGGAAAATGAATAAGTAGTACCCAACAATAGTGTGCTTCAATATTTGAATTCAGCATACTGCATGATTTGAATCACACAATACATATTGCATGATTCAAAACCAGAATTTTAGATAGTGTGATTCAATAGATCTCAAGTTAATTGGGAATATCATTCTTGATTAATTCTGAATAATTGTAGAATGACAAAATAAGCTACTTGATTCTTAATATGCATTGCCTTTTCTCACTCTCAAATTTAGTCTCGGACATTCTCAAATTATCTCTAATATTTTTGGGAACACTTCATGAAAGAGAAAAATTACCAGAGGTTCACCCTTTTGGAAGAGATTGGAGATCTGCAAAGAAGGCTCAGTGGGCTTTTTTGGAGAGAAGAATTTAGACACAGCTATCCTTATGATTCCAGTTATCGACTGTCCAAAACCCCCTTGCTGTTGCTGTCTCTGCGGCTAAAGAATTGTGTACAGTCAATTCGAGCAGGTTTGGCCGCTAAAGATTTTCGAGAACGTTTGTGCAGCATCAGTTCAAACCCTAATTTCATTTGCAAAAAAATTTAACTGAATTTCAAAACATGCCCAAAACGATTTCATGTTATTTTAGGGTTTCATTTCAAAAAAAAAAAAAAAAAAAAACCTGCGATTTCCAGCGGGGTCACGGCGACGGCAACTCTGTGTGGTGAGAAGGGTTGGGTTTCTCTCCTCTTCACAGCGGGGTCATGGAGACGGGTCACGAAAACTGAGAGAGAAGAAGAAGAAAAAGAAGAAGAAGAAGAAGAACAGAGAGAGTAGAGTGTAGATCTGCTTACCTGCACCGTCGCCAGAGAGAGGGAGCCCGACCAGCTGTAGCAGCGACGGGGGTGAGACGAGGGAGAGGAGAGAGAGAGGAATGAGGAAGGAGCTTGCCCTGCTCCGTCGCGGGAGAGAGGGAGCCCGACTAGCTGCAGAAGCGACGAGGGTGAGACGAGGGAGATGAGAGAGAGAGGAATGAGGAAGGAGCTTGCTCGCGCAGGTCTGCTTTCCTTTTTCCATCTTTTATTTTTCATTGTAATTTGTGCCTGCTATCAACCGTTCACCACATCAAACGGCCCATATCAATTCGACCGTAATTTTAAGTTTCCAGCCGGCCTGATCTTATCATATATATATATATATAGTTATAGTTTCGATCCTATGCACATATGCCAACTTTCATTAAAGTTAACATAATGCCTTCAACTAATTGTGGGACTTATATTTAAAAAACTAACTGTTGGATTAGATGCACTCCTTATGGATGTAATGAATGCCAAAAATCACAATGAAGCAATGTCTGCATCTTAAAATTCAGATTGTGAAAACTATGACCATTGAAAACTGTCACAATTTTTCTCAGTGACATTTTTGAGAAGCTGACCATTGCATTACCATGATTTTTGCCATGTATGACATGTATTAGTATAATGTCTTATCCAACGATCAGTTTTTCAAAAAATGTATCCCACAATTACCTATTAAGTAAGCTAAAGTATGTATATGCTAATAAATAAATAAATAAATAAATAAATAAATAAATAAATATATATATATATATATATATATATATTCTCCTTTGTTTATTTGAGAAGTGGTACCTCAAAGTAGTTGATGATCAAGATATAGGGATTCATGGATAAAGGAAATGAAAATTGCCAACTCAACATGCAATTGATTTCTACCTGTGTGTAGTAGCGCTCTAGCTCTTAATTTGTACATTGACACTAACTATGTTTGGATTGAGAGAATTGGAGAGAAGAAAAGAAAATCTCATTGAGAGAAGAGAAGAGAAGAGAAAGGAAGAGAAAGTTAAATATTTTTCTCTCCACCTTGTTTGGATAGACAGTAGAGAAACCCTACTTGGATAGCTTTTGTAAGAGAAGAGAAGAAAATATTTTAAGGTGTAAATTTCAATATCGCCCTTACTTACATAAAAAAGAAATAAAAGCTAAACAAGTTAGAGAAATTAAAAATTAGTAAAATTATGTCCATTGGCTTTCTCTTCTCTTCAGATTTGGAGAGAGATTTTTGGGCCCTTTTCTCCCCACTTTCTCTCCCCCTCCCTTCCTTTCTTTCCTATTTTAGTTTGCCAAACAAGGAAATTTTAATATTATTCTTTTATCTTCTCTTCTCCCCAACTCTCTCAATCCAAACAGAGGGTAAAAGGCAACTATGAAGTGGTTTTTTTTGGTTGTTTTTATGTTTTTGTTAGTTAGTTTTTAACACCGGAACAAAGGGAATAAAATGTTAATTGTGAAAGAAAATTGCCTCCCTCAACAATTTGTAATGTATTGAATTGATTGATGTGAGAGAGACTATACTTCCTCATTCGAAATTGCATTTTTCGTTTGTTGTTGGCAATCATCTTAGCAATTGTGCAGATGATATGTTTTGGAATATATACATGATCAATTTTGATTGATCAGAATCATAGGTCCTCCTCAAAATATGACAAAATATATCTTATTATTTATAGAGCAGTTCATCCTATGTGGCAGCCTTTATTGGCTTTCCCTCCCCCATTCTCATCTCTTCTTAATTCAGTCTTCTACTTCTTTCTAACTGGTTGATGCTGTATTTTATTTTATTTTATTATCTTCTTCTGACTTTCCATTCGTATCAAATTAGGGTTTCATATGGCTGCTGCTTTTTTTCTTCTTATTTTTTTCTTTGCTACTCCATGTACTGATCAGTGCCTTATATCTAAGTAATGTGCTCTTTTTCTTCTTATTCTCTTTCTCTCTCTATATTTTTTTGTTTACTTGGGTTTGTAGTTGCAATTTTTTTCATATTCTCTATCTCTTTTTTATTTGGGTCTGTAGTCGATCATAATTTTTTTCACATTTATACGCTGGACCATAGCCATTTGTGTCTAGGTAAGCTTTATTATATTCTTCTTATTCTTCTTTTATTCTCTATTTATCAATAATACGTAAGGTTGGATTTTCAATTTTTTGTTTTTGTTTTGTTTGATCAGTTTGTAGTATTTAACCGCTGTTTAAGAAATAAGTTGTTTTGTGAACCAGCGACCTAAGGATTTGGAGGCCGTTCACTTAAATCATTGTGGATTGTGGATGATTTTTATCCGTCTCGAATTATCCTTCTCTATTATCCACATTTATCTTTCTCTATTATCCACTCAATATTGGGTTTTGAAAAAGGATAAGTGTTTGCAAAAAACTCGGAGTCGCTACCGTATTTTTAAGGAATAAGGAAACCATAAAAAAGAGTTTTATTTTCAATAAAACAATGACCCCATATTTTGGAAAAGCATGGTCTTCGAATCAGAGTTGGATTCGGGGGACTTGGTTATGAAGTGGGAAGGTTCCAAGGAACTCCTTGTAGGCACCCACCTCACCCTAATTAAAGGTCTCCTAATTAATTTTGGGCTTTATCAAAGTCTCATAAAAACAACCCTATCATATCTAATCAACCAAGAAAGTAGTGTAGATAATACTAGATAACAATAAAAAAGAATCAAAATCCTAAAGACCTTAGGAGACATAGAGTCCTCTTAAGATTGGACTTGCGCCCTATTGACTGCCTACGTACCTTACCAATTTCTTGATAAGAATCAAAGTCCACGTAGTTCGATTACTTAGGACTCTCCTATTGTAACGAACCACATAGTCGAAGAGACTCTATCTTATCTAGGACTCTAGCTTTGAGAGTTTGAATTTGATCAAAACACTTTTTTATAAGGGATGGAATTTCATTCCAATTTGAATTCTTTCAAAATCACTTTTTAGAATCCTTTTCGAAGTAGATTCCTAAATAAAATAGAACTCTATTCCTATTGTAATTCTTACAACAAAGAACAGTCCTAAGTGGGGTCAAGTGACCCCCCTAATCCTAGGGTTTCTAGCTAATCCTAGGTTAATCTGAACACCTAAAACACTAGATAATGCATGCTGGAATTTATGAAAAATACACTAAAAAATGCAATAAAGAATGTAAACTATGCATGACAAATGTCATAAATGCAAGCCAAGTTATCTACGTGAGCCTAGGTATGTTTCTAAGTTAATTTTGACCCTAAAAATGGCTTTTAATTCACTTTAAGGTTACTTTTAAACCTTGGACACATTTAAATGTGATCAAAAAGTGGAATCAAAACCCATAAAAACAAAGAATAAAAAAGGTGTAAATGATCTAATATGCAACCTAATATGATATACTAAGATTACCATATGTAAAACTATGCAAAAAGTGGATTAAGAATGGTGATTAAGTCATATTAAAGTGGATATTCAAATCTGGACAGATTTGAATACTCACTTTAAATGGCTTTAAGACCATTATTAGTTCACCCCAAAATATTAAAAAAAGTGCTAACATGCATACTAAATAATAAACTAAGATCCTATATGCAAAACTATTTTAAACAATCAAACTTTACTTAGTTAATCATGCAAATCTTATGAACCCAAAAAAATTATATGCTAACCAATCTATATGCAACTAACCTTTACTTCTAACCTTTGAATACTCAACTTAGGTATCCATCCCTAGCATGGTATGGACATAGAAGAAGAATGAAAGAGAAGAAGAAGAAGAAGAAGAAGAAGAAATATGCAAAAACTCTTATCAAAACACCATAATTAATTGTACTAACCTTTTTGCTTTCTTTTCCTTTGCTCCTAGCTTCTTTTTTATCCTCCAAAGACTTCAAAAAATGTGGCTAAGATTGTTATGGGGGGCTGGTGCAATGCTCCAAGCCTCTACTCTCCAAATTAGCTCTCAAAATGCCTTATGTGTTCTTAAAACTGATTTTAGGGCCCTCTATTTATAGAAGAGCTTCAAATTGATCAACAGCTCACATTGAAACTCTTAGGAATGATCTAAGGGCCACAAACCAGTCTTCCAAGGTCTTCAAGTTTGTCCCAGAGTCCCCAAGGCCGAGCTAGACACTTGGCAAAGTCCTAGGAATCCAAAAGACTGAAAAATAGCAGGTATAGACAAATTTCTTGGATGACCATCCACCTTGGGACGGTTGGCCATCCCTTAGGGGATGGTCATCGAGCCTCCAGCCCAATTTTGCCCTATGTGGGCCTATCTTAGTCCGTTTCGACCCGATTTCGACTTTTTTCTGCTTTTAGGGCCCGTTTCAAGTCCAAATTCGACGATTCAAGAGTCAAAACGATCGTGATTCGATTCTCCATGTTTTGATAAGTGTTTGAAGTAAAAATGCATTGACCAAAGTCAAGGTTTTAGGGAAAAGGCAACTGATTAGCTGTTTAAGGCCTGCCGAGCCCAAATTAGAGTTTTGAAATCTGCTAACCAATAGCTCTCAAAATCATTTATTCTTCTCGAAAAAAGTTTTAAAACTTTTAATAAAGTGTTTTGAAGCCTTTGAAGGCTTTGATTTGATAAAAAGATCGAATCCCGGTCATTCCCGGTCGAAACCCTAATTTTGAGCTTGAAAGGGCCCCTTGTGCTTTTAAGAGCTAATCATGAGCGAGCTAATCATGAGTCAGGAGGCTCAACAGACCTTGCCACTGATCAACTTAGCTACCAAACACACCCTAAATATCCATGCCAAAGCCTCGAGATCACTTGAGACAAGATCGACAGTCATTCAAAGCTTTTGTGATTCAAAGGACAGTACTGCCCTTCAAGTCATAAAATGCCTTATTTTCTATCAAGCCTGACTCAGAATGCCATAAAATTTAACAGGAAAATTCCTAGACTCTCTAAAAACTAAATGCAAGAAGAACCAGCTCGATCTAACCTAAAGACCTACATGCGATAATGACCTCTATCTAACTACTCACAAGGGTAAAACTGGCAACTTAGGGTTTTAACCCCCTATTTCACCCCAAATCACATGCAACCATTAGTGATCATACTCATGGTCAAAAATGGATGTCTATACATTTTTTTTCGACGACTACCCAAGTTTTTAACATCCTAGACTCCCTCCTCCTCCTTCTTGTCACTGTAGTCCCATTTTACCCTTAATCTTGTCGGCCTCTAAACTTTATTTCTCTAAGTTCCCACATCAAAGTTTGAAATTTCACTTTGGAAGAGTTGGTCAAACCTGCGGTGCATGAGTTGAGGAGGCAAGGAGAATGGATCCATTTGCATATATGCATATAACTCTAATTTCAAGAGATTGAGACCTATAATTTTGATGGGAGTAACAATCAGTATTTAGCTTAAATTTTCTATGAAGAGAATAAATAATTGCTACTTAATTCTTAACAACATCAGAAAGCTCTCTACCCAATTAATTGTTGATATTAAGATAAGAATTACTACAGTAATATGTACATGCATGTGCACATGGGTACCCTTTACCATGCTGGATTGGACTTTAATTGTTATCCACAAGCTATTTTAAAATTACTATTTTTTTTTGTAAGGTTAAAAACTTTATCAATTGTTTTATTATTCCTACACACATATGTTTATTATTACTTCTCTCTAAAAGATTATGTGTGCATGTGACCATGCTTCAATTTTTTGTAATGGTTCAATGTTAGGATTCTTGGTGCATGCTCTCCATTTATAGCCCAAGTATAACATATTGATTCATGGTTTACACATAACTCTAATTTCAAGAGAGATCCAGAATTTTGATGGGAGTAACAATCAATATTCGGCTTAAATTTTCCTTGAAGAGAATAAATAATTGCTACTTCTTAACAACATCAGAAAGCTCTCTACCCAATTAATTGTTGATACATATTAAGATAAGAATTACTACAGTAATATATACATGCATGTGCACATGGGTACTTTATACCATGCTTAAGCAACGTGCATGGTATATATTTGTAAGGTTAAGAACTTAATTTATCAATTGTTTTATTATTCCTACACACACATATATGTTTATTAATACTTCTCTCTAAAAAATTTTGTCGTGATCATGCTTCAATTTTTTGTATTGGTTCAATGTTAGTATTCTTGGTGCATGCTCTTCATTTATAGTCTAAGTATAACATATTGATTCATGGTTTACACATAGAAGTACATATTTATTTTTATTTTTATTTTTCTTAAATGCTTTTATTGGAGGCTTTTATTTCATGGCTCGAAAATTCCAATTGAAGAATTAAAAACCTTTATTCAAAAATGGTGGGAGGAGGAGATACCATTAAACTACACTGATTAGTAAAAAAAAATAAAAAAAAATTACCTTTTTACCTTTTTTCCCACTTAGATGATATTGAAAATTTGATCTTAATTAAATTTACAAGATTAAAATATGTATATTAATACATAATAATGATTAAAAATGTATTTTGAGAAACTGATTGTTGGATTAGATGTTCCATTTATACGTAATGCAAAAAATCACATTGATCCAACGGTCAATTTTTTTTAAAAACAGACTTTGACAGTTTTTCAAAAATTTTCTCAAGATTGTGAAAAACCGACCCTTGGATCAATATGATTTTTGCATGCATGATATACATGTATAAGTGGAACATCTAATCCAATTGTCAGTTTCTTAAAATCTGTTCATCAGAGGGGGTTCGTGGATGGTGCTTAAGGAAGAGAAAATCTGTTCATAAGAGGTTTTGGAGGCCATCGGGGAAGGGTGATTTGAAATTCAATGTGGATGGTGCAGTTTCAGGTAAACCGGGTCTTGGAGGTATTGGAATGGTTCTGAGAAATGATGTTGGTTGTGTCCTCTGCATTTTCTCTCGTTCAGTGGGCATTGTTGACTCAAATCTGGTGGAGTTATTGGCTATCAAAGAAGCCCTTCAGCTGGTTGCAAAATCGGTATGGAAGTCTAAGGGGTGTATTACTCTTGAATCAGATTCGAAGGTTGCTGTATCATGGGCAAGGGGGGATGCTTATATGTGGAAATATAGATTTGTAATCAATGAGGTGCATAATCTTATGGCTGATATTGGATCAGTCAATGTTATTAAAGTGCCAAGGGAAGTTAATAGTATGGCTGATTTTATCGCAAAGAAAGGTGTTTGTAAATGTATTCCAATAGAGGCATGGCTATAGGTTTTTTCTGGGCGCTCTGGTGGGTCTTAATTTGATTGGTTTTCCTTGTGGGTGTCTATATTAGTTATAGCGTGCTGCTTTGCTGGTTTTCTGATGTGTCATGTGGGTTGTGAATTGGTTTTCTTTGGTATGGTTGTCTTGAATCTTCTGGGTGTGCTGGTGGATCGTTTGATATTAGTCTTGATCTTTTGCTGGTGATGGGTAATGTATATATCCTAAGCTTTCTCTGGTTGGGTTGTGGAGGAAATGGTTTATTTGTACTTTGGATGTGCTGTGGTTGCGTCTTGGCTGATCTTAGCAGGGATGGTTTTTAATAGTGCTTCGGTTGGTGGTTATGGTGGGCTAAAGTGGGTCTTTGCTGTCTAGATGTAATTAAAGCTGGTGTATATAGCTGATGTCAGATGGATTAGCTTTTGAATGCTTTGGTCTGAAGGCTTGTGTATATATGGGTGTTTGGAGGAGTTCTTGTTATTGGTTCGTATTATATATGCTTGCTGGTAGCATTTTTAAAATTGGATTCTCGATTGGCTGGGGTGTGCCTCTGTTTGAATTGTAATTCTTGGATGTTTTGATGGATCGTGTACATATGGGTGCTCTTTTGGAGCTCTCAGACAGGTTGGCAGTTTTAGCATGGCTGCTCCTTGGGATTTCAGATTATAAATGCCATGTTGTTGTTTGATTTCTTTGGTTTTAGTATTATGCAAATTCTGGGTGTGCTGATGTGTTCATAGGCTCGTTCTGGTCTTTCTTTTTTATCAAGAATCCGATGATGGTTTTAATTTGCTAGGTGTTGTTCTGGCCTTAGCTATGGATGGATTGTTGGGCTAGCTTCTGTGTTTATGTTGAATCTGTAGAGGATGGTTCTTTATGAGATTATGGAGGAAGGCTATAGGTGAGTTTGAGACGGGCTTGCTGTACAAATGGCTATTAGGCTGCTTAGGCGAGTTTGATAGGGGTTTGCTGTTCAAATTGCTATTAGGCTGCTATTGTTTCTATCTCAACATCTTTGCTGGTATAAGGAAAGGGTGAGGATGTTTGATGATGAGAGGATTTTGTTTCAGATTCAATGCCATCTTTAAGAGATTCTCGGTGATTTGCTGCAAGCTAGGATATTTTGATGTGTCTAAAGGAAAGCTCATAGCTAAGAGGATATGTTCTTGTTTTTGTTCTTTATCTTGTTTATAGGGGATATGCTTTGTTTTTGACTTTGTATTTCTGGTCTTTTTCTGGTTTTCTTAGGGGATTGCAGGGATCATGTATTTAAGGGATGGGTGTTTTGTCCCTTGGGTGGGTTCTTGGATTATGATGTTATGGTAGAGAACTACTTGTAATGTCTTATTATCTTAATATAATATAACCTATTGCCAATAAAAAAAAACTGTAGGAGCGAGAAATGACACCCGCGCCGTGCATGGGATTGCCGTTGCGTGGCACGTCGTTGACACGTGCCGTGCATATATGGGTTTGTCTTGGCTAGCATCGGGATGCTGCCGCTCGGTGGTTTGCCCATGCACTGCATTGCCTCGCCTCACATGGCATGCCATTGGCTTGCCTTGCTAATGCCATTGAAGCTCGCCGTGTATTGCCTTGACCATTCCATGCCATTGCCTAAGCACCGTGAGTTGCCATGCATTGCCTCGGCATAGCCTCTTTTTGGGCTTGGAGGATATTTTTTGAAGGCATGGGACTGGCCTTGCCCATGGCATGCCTTTGCCACCCGCCGTGCCTTGGCTTGCCAACATGCATGCCTTCGACATGCCGACGTGCCAACGTGCCCTTGGCCATGGCTTAACCATTAAACTACACAGATTATTAAAAAAAAAAAAAAAAAACTTTACCTTTTTACCTCTTTTCCCACTTAGATATTGATAATTTGATCTTAATTAAATTTACAGGATTAAAATATGTATATTAATACATAATAATAATTAAAAATGTATTTTGAGAAATTGGCTGTTGGATTAGATGTTCCATTTATACATATCATACATGCAAAAAATCACATTGATCCAACGGTCGATTTTAAAAAAAATAGACTTTGACAGTTTTTCACAAATTTTCTCAAAACTGTGAAATACCGACCCTTGGATCAATATGATTTTTTGCATGTATGCTATACATGTATAAGTGAAACATCTAATCCAACGGTCAGTTTCTTAAAATACCAATCCCAGTTTGGACATACATCCAAGGGAAGAAGAAAAGAGAGGCAAAAAAAAAAAAAAAAAGATTTTCCTTTTGCAAAAGCTGTCTTCAATTATTATTTAAATTATTGATTAATAAAATTTGAGAGTTTTCTTTCTTTATTCTCCTAGTGGATTCTAGGTTTTTATCAATATTAGGTATTGACGTTGATCATTTCGCGTTGTATCATACCCTATCTTCGTGGTTTGTTTGGAAGCTAGGTGTGGTTTCAATCATGATATTGTAACATGAACAAATATATATCTTCCACAGTTTTTATTCTTTTCTACTGTCAGGTTGTTACATTAGAAAAGCTGTCACAAAGGGCACATTTAGGCGTTTGGAATTGTTGGACTGGTAGTTATTTGTAAGGTATATCTTGTTAGGGCTATATACTAAAAGCCATGTTTTTATGTAATAGATCTTAGTATTTATTTATTAATGAATTCTGATATTGCATTTTAAATGAGAATCTGTATGAGCTATGTTTGCATTATATTATCTTCTAATGTTATGCATGTGTGTCTTTTATTCTACATAGTAGATGATTTGGTGTGTAGAGTTCGGCTTACATACAGAACATCAGATCATCAATTCTTGTAGAATATAAGCTTATTGTTCACAATCTGAGATGGAGTTGGACACACCATCGGTAAGATTGTAGCACATGATTTCAGTAGGTCTGTCTTGACTACGGGGAATGGTTTAGTTTCAACTTCTTGTGGTAGTACACTTGTGTGTATTGAACGGGACCGTATTGGGGTAATTATTTTATACTGACACATAAAATAATTAATACCTCATGGTTATTATGAATACTTATACTCTTAATCCCGAAATAATTAATGGACACATGCATTTATTGTTAGTTATTTTGATTCATAAAGAGTGATATCTTTATAGGTCAATAATCTCAACGAGTTGGATAACTGTATTAATTGTATGGTGAATATTAATTATTAACGGAATCCACGTCCTGGTATAGGGATTGATGATACCCCCTTGATGATCCTTATAAGTTTTGATTATGTCAAACCCTGCAGGTGGATTTTGTATCCGACATATCAAATAAGTTAAGTGGAAGGTCTCAAGGAGATTAGCAGATGTTGATTAAATAAAATTGTCAGTAATTTAATTTAATCAACGGGTATCTATAATCTTAACGTGGGGAGATTAATAAGTATTTAATAACAAAGAGCTCGAAATTTAATTTCGAATAAGCTAGGGAGTGCAATTATAATTTTTTAGTCGAATGAATTATAATTAATGTAAATAGGTTTTAATATATACATTGGGAGCCCGAAACTTATTTGCCTTTAGGTCCCTACCGTATATGCCATGTTGGACAGCCACTATGCTAAGACGAGTTATTTTCTCTAAACCCTAGAGGCAGCTGTCCATCAAAGAGAGCCACTCTCTCTTCACGTTCTGGCATTGGGGAATACGGTAGAAGGCTTGAAGGGATCGAGCAGTGATCAACCATTCGTGATTTTTGAGATCAATCCAGACAGATCTCAAGGTACGGATTCTTTTCTTTATGTTAATGGATTCGGATTTTTTTTTTGTGGCATAATCTATAAGCACTATCACGAGTTCATGGGATTTCCGCTCCCAGCATATCTATCAAGTATATATTCAATGATATATACCTGAGAGACATTATATATGAGATAACCTAAGGGTGGGAAGCTTAGTGGTTGAGCAAGCAGGGCTAAGGGCGTACTAAGTTCCTTAATCCTGGGTTTGACTCCCACTGACTACTAATATTGGGGGTCACGGACCGCAAGGTGCAATGCGCGCAAGCTGGCTCAGAATACTTGTATAGTAAAAAAAAAAAAAAATAAATAAAAAATAAAAAAGACATTATATATGAAACGTCTCATTTTTGTGGCTAATTAATATGAATGCACGTCAGACATATATATCCTAAGAGCTAGCTTAAGAGATGCGAAAACATGCATGCATGCATATTAATAAGTGGGATTGGAGGCTGTGAATTAAGCTGCATGTACGAGCTAGGATATGAGAATTGAAGTTCGATCAGGTGTGGTTACATTAGTTATAGCTAGGGAGCCTAGACTATGCAGGTTCCACTGGGACTGGGAAAAGGTACATGGACTTAAGATGAAGATGCTCTTTTGAGGAAGTGCATTCAAGATTTTGGAGAAGGAAACTGGCATCTGGTTCCTCTCAGAGCAGGTAATATTTAACACCCTCTCTCTCTCTCTCTCTAGAGAGTAATTATATGCTAACTGTTTAATTAATTGTTGCATTGGCAGGGTTGAATAGGTGCAGGAAAAGCTGTAGATTGAGGTGGTTGAACTATCTCAGTCCAACTATCAAGAGAGGAGAGCTTACATTAGATGAAGTTATTAGGCTTCACAAGCTGTTAGGCAACAGGCAAGTTCAAAGTTTCTCAAGTTAATTAATAAATTATGAGAAAATTATCAAAAGGTTCCAATTTAAGTTCTTTTTTACCTAAAAATCCCAGTATATATATTTTAGACCCATAAGTCATTTCAAAAATTGCATCACTTTCCTACAAATGCATCAGTTTCTGCCAAAACCAAAAAACTAAACTGTTGCATTTCTCATTAAACTGATGGTTTTTTTTATAAAACTAAAACAAAAATGCACTATAAATTGCCTATTAATATTGATGCATTTTCTCCTCAATTTCGTAAAAAAAATAAAAATAAAAAATTCATCAGTTTCCATAAAAAAAAAAAAAAAAAAAAAAAAAAAAACCACATTCGAAAACTCTTGCATTCTTTTACAAGCGTATTAGTTTTTGCAAAACCAAAATGACAAACTGATGCATTTCATATAAAACTAAAGCATGCCTATAATATATTCTTATAAAAATAAAAGACAAAATGTAGATTCTTATAAAACTAAAGCACGCCTTTAAAAATTGATGGATTCACAAAAAAAAAAAAAAAATATAAATTAAGTTCTCAATAAGCTGAGTTTGCATCAAATTTTTTTTTTTTTGTTGTTGTTGTTGCAAATGCATTAAGTTTCTACCAAAAAAGAAAGCACAACAGAGCAAAATAGTTTCTTACGTACAAAACCAGCCTTGATTCATCTTAAACTGATCTAATCAAGTTTCCTCCTTCATTTTCTTCACCTTCCTCTCACTATCTTTTCTCTCTTCCTCCATCTTCATCTTCAATTTCTTATTCTTTGGCGGTCACTGTGAAATTTATGATAAGATTTTCATGCAAGGTTGGCAACAGAGGTTTTCGCAACTTCATGATAAGATTAGACTCTCTCTCTCTCTCTCTCTC
>JAESVK010001306.1:0-12486 GCA_017140935.1 Hamamelis virginiana
TCGTTGTTGGGGTGGCTGACTCTCCATTGCAAGAATAACCCAAGAACGGCCACCCGAACAAATATCAGAAGCCTGTAAGCAACAGACAGTAGAAAGCATTCAGCATACATTACATAAAAGAGATTGCAACATAATGGAATTGTTTAGGTGCATTCAATATTTCAATGACTACATCACAATGATGCACCAATATATTAATAAGAAGGCATAAATATTTCTGGGCCTAAATTGTGTGAAAATATTAGGATGTAGTTATTTGTTATTAATGAAGATTTTTAGTTTGGAGACACATACTTGAAACCACTCCCTAACATCTTTATTACCTAAAATGAGCACAGAATGATCGGAACATTTTAGTGCAAAGCAAACAAAAGAGGTAGGATTATTCAACCAGGCAAGAAAAAGCTCCTGCTTAGTTCTCTGTCATTAATGTAAGTGTGTGCATTGACCTGATCATGACCATCCAATCATGAAACACAATTTGATGGAGTACAAAAGTGGTAAAGTGGCACCCTCAAGAATTTTATGATACCAGTTCAATAAAACTATAAGAATCAACACTAAAATAAAATAGGAAAAAAACCCATACTGCTCACCTAGGAGTGATCATATCAAATTAGAAACCAAAGAAGAACAATAAGAAGATTAAAGATTGGAAAACTGAGACTGTACCGATATGGGCTGATAACAGCAGCAGGTATCTTCAATTTACGTGTGAGTGGCCTCCATGGTTTGTTCATTAACTCCGTAGGCTCAACTACCTCATCATCCTTCCCATTAGCCACACCACCATCCTTTGGCCATATAGCATTCCCATACCCATAAGTCCCCCTCGTTTCAAACAGCCACCATTTATGATCAAAATCCCCTGTCTGGCTCCTCATCAGCACTGACTTTGTTGATTTCATTAACGAAAGCCTCCTCTCCATTTTCAACATCCTATCAGGAGGCGATAATGGTAATGGAAGCGGGCGCCCATTATCCATGCCCACCTCATCCAAATCCGTGTTCTTATATGGATCCTTACACCCAGGGCAAATCCCACCTCCAGTTTTAACTGCATCTATATAACAATCTCGACATATCTTGAAATCACACTCACAAGGTAAAATATCGTTTCCACTTTCATCACTCATCACCTTTGCTTCACAACCAGGAATGGCACACGATGATCCTTTAGAGCCCACCATCTGGGGATGGTTCGCTTCGGATTGAATCACCTTGTCCGTGAGATGAGCTCGGGTAACACTAGCTATTGAATCCACCCGTAAAAAGTGAATTTGACTCATATTGCTCTTCAACCTTCCGTGAGATTGATGGATCCACAGATGACATCTCCATGGGTTGGTTATCAGGAGTTGGTGGTATGTGCACAGTGTAATTCATAAAATCACTACTCCCACGTTCACTGTCAAGATCATCTCTTGAGTAGCTAATATACCGACCAGATGAAGTTCTCCGGCCAAATGTCACCATTGGAGGCAATGGAGGTTTGTTGGTCTCGGCAGCATCAGAAGCCGCGGATAGAGATGATCGGCTCTTAAACTGTTTCGACGCCATAGTTGAACACTACAACAGATTTATCCCCAGATCCTGAAATTTCAAAAAATACGAGCTTTATTAACATGATTTCGAATTGTACCATAATTTATTACTAGTTCTTGAATTTTCATAACTAAACCAAATATGAAAAGCTTAAACCTTCACCCACTAACAGGTTGGTGAGAAATTTTGGAAAAAGAAAGGAAAATTGAATGTGAAAGCTGATTAACCCACAAAATTGTTCCGGCTTACTTCGAGCCCAGATTATGAAAAATCTAAGATACAAAATAACATTCTTTTTCCTTTTCCCACATTTTCTCAGCACCCAAACAGAGCATAAACTTCCAGAAACAGTAACCCATAAAAAGAGTTTAAATCGGGTCAAAATCTCTACTAAAAAAATTAAAAACAAGATTAATAATAACAAATAACCACTGAAATCTCTTAACCCTCAGTTTGGTTGACAAGAAGGCTGAAGAAACCAAAAAAAAAACGCAAACTAAAATCGCATCAACTAAGCACCCACGTAGTTATATCACCCTTAGTTTGAGTAGAGACTCTTCGTTTCCTAAAACCCCAAAATTTTATTTCCTTTTCTTTCCCCGCATTATTATTAGCAATCAAACACCTTCTGAGAAAGATATATTCTTACTTTAACAAGTGAGTAAAGTTCGGAAAATCCCTGAAAGCTAGGGCTCATGTAAGGAAGAAAAATCTTAACTTCTATATAAATGCTTAGATCCTGGAGCTCTGCATGGTTAGATTTGACGTCATACATATATTGATGGTTGGTGTGCATGGATATCGTTCGTTTTCCTTTATCGAAAATAGAAGACTTTTTTCTTCTAGGGTTTTCTTTTTATTGTTTATTAATTCAAAAAGTATTGTCTATCGTGGGATGTTTTTCTGTCTCTAAAATATAATGTTTTTATTTTCCATCTATGATTTCTCTTTTATCTTTGTTTTTGCATTTATTTATTTTTATTTATTTATTAATTTTGTGTTCTTAATCCTATTGTCTATCTAACATTGGTGAGTACTAACTATAATATGCCGACGTCTATAATTTTCAGTCAATATCTTTCTCTATTCTCATAGGATCGAATATCGAATCGTATTGTTTATGTAACATCCTGGAGCTCTGCTTCGATATTTTTCATTCCATATTGTGTGTTGAAACTCCACGTCGACAATTTTCAGTCCATAATATGCATTGAAGGTCGACATTGAGAATACAGTGTAGATGTTAATTTTTACTTTTTCTTTTTTCTTCTCTTTAATTTTAAAATACTTCTTTTACATTGATTATTATTATTATTATTATTTGCATTTGTATGTATGAAAGACGTATTCGTGTCATTTTCTTGCTTTGTCTTATTTAGGTTTATGATATCATTGCAATATATAAAATTCTTCTATGAAAACATTTCTTAATTGTGCTGCTAAGTAATTATGATACTTTATTTTACATTTTATTTGTTTTAGTGTTTACTATTATTTTTATTAATTTAATATTTTCTCTATGTTTTTTTTATTATTTTGTTTTTTTTTTTTTTTTTTTTTTTTTTTCAGTAGTAAATGATTTATGTGAAGTATTATATTCAATACCTCAAGATTGTATTGTTGTACTTTGATTATTTCAGGTATACATTTCGTCTTCAAAAAAAAAAAAAATTGTTTGTCATTTTAGATTTTAATATCTTCTCTATGTTTCTTAAATCATATGTTCTTTTATCTTTAGCAGTGATGGATAGGAATAAAAGTTATAATATTATACTTATTAGTTCTTCTTCATTTAATATTTTATTTATTAATATCTTTATTTTTTTTAGTAATATTGTCTCTTGCGAGATTTTCAGTTAGTGGTATCCCTTCCGAAGGAAGAAGAAGTTTATGAGGCTTTCAAGTCGATTGACATTAATAGTAGTCCGGGTCCGGATGATTTTGGCTCTCTATTTTTTATATTTTGCTGAAATATTGTGAAATTGGATGTTATGAATGCTGTTCTCGATTTTTTCCACGAAAAAGAACTTCCTTATTTTTTTTACTTCGTCCTACATTGTATATATAAAATTAACTATTTTATCATCTTTAGGGAAATATATATTAACGATAATACAGTTTTTGCCTTTTGATTTTGAAAGTAGATGACCCAGCTTCTTTCGACAAGTTCAGACCTATTAGTTTGTGCTCAATTTTGTATAAAGTCTTGGCAAAGCTGTTGGTGAATAGGATTTCTTTGGTTATTGAGAAAATTATATCACAGGAACAAGGTGCTTTCGTTAAAGGATGGAGTATTTTTCAGAACATATCCCTGACCCAAGAAATGGTGAAGCAGATTCATAAAAAATCTAGAGATGGCAATGTGTTGATTAAAATAGACATGAGCAAAGCCTACGATCGGGTTGACTGGAATTTCGTGATGGAAGTGTTAAAGGCATTTGGATTTCCTGAGAGGTTCTGCTCTTGGATTTTCAATTGTATTGGTTCTCCGTGGTTCTCAGTTATGATGAATAGGACCTTTAAAGGTTTTTTTAAATCAAGAAGGGATCTTCAATTCGTCAGGGATCCATTATCGCCGTACTTATTTATTATTATGGAGGAAGTTCTTTCGAGACTTATTAAGGCTAAGGTGGCAATCGGAAAGATTGGGCTGTACTCTTTACCGGTGGTTGCCCCTGTGGTATCCCACTTACTCTACGCTGATGATGTGATGATTTTCTCTAATGCCTCGAAAAAGTCTATCCGTGAGCTACTGGGGACTCTTAGGCAATATGAGAGATGGTCCGGTCAAAGTATGAGTTTAGAAAAATCTGCCATTTATTTTTCTAAATTCATCTCGCCTAGTCGTGTTAGAGAGATCCTTGGAGAGACCCTTGGAGAGACCGGATTTTTGGAGGGGAAATTTCCATTTTTTTACCTTGGTGTTCCAGCGGTCGATGGGCGTCTTATTTTGATCCTTTGGTGGAGAAAATTGGAAAGAAGCTGGCTGGGTGGAAATTCAAACTTCTCTCGCAGGGAGGAAGGCTTATTCTTTTAAGGCATGTGCTTGCTAGTATGCCGCTACACTTGATCTCAGTTTTACATATCCCGAAAGCAGTGATTCGGAAATTAAATAGTTTATTTGCATTTCTGAGGTAATGTTGATGGTGTCGGAAAAAGGAGATGGAGATCTTGGAGGAAACTTTGTGCGCCAATTGAAGAGGGAGGGGTGGGTGTTAGAGATATCGCTGAGTTTCAGAATGTTTTGTTTTTGAAATTTGTGTGGCAGTTGGCTACTCATAATTCATTGTGGGCATTATTGTTTCGTGCCAAGTATTTGAAGAAGGATGGTTTATATAACCATGTATTGCCGGTGGTAAGTTCTAGTTTTTGGAAAAAGATGGTGAGCAAATTCTTTTCTTTGTGCAAAATTTTCAATGGAAAATCAGAGAAGAAAATGTATCTTTCTGTTTTGACAGGTTCTGTCCCATGGACCCTTATGTGATTTTGTGGAAGATTTGTAGGACCCGGACCTTAAAATAAAGGACCTTCTTATCAAAAAGGAGTGGGATGTGGACAGGTTGAAGGTTTTGTTGGGGGATGAATTAGCAATAGAAGTTCAGAATTCGGTGGATAGATTTTAGAGTACGTCTGATGTTCTGATTTGGATGCCTGAGATAAAAGGAAGTTTTTCAACTAAATCGGCTTGGGAGGCGACCCGAATGAAGATGCAGATTTTTGCCTGGGCTAGATGGATATGGAATTGCTGGATACCCAAGAAAATGTCACTTTGTATTTGGAGGGCCTTTTTTCTGTGCTTGCCAGTAGATGAACAGGTTAGAAAATGTGGTATCCCCCTGGTATCTTGTTGTGGTTGGAGGGGCATGATGAAGACTTAGACCTTGTTTTATGCAATGGAGATTTTGCTGTTGAAATATGGAGAAGGATGTATGCTGAAATGGGTCTTCCGTTTCTTCCTTTGTGGAGCTGGAAAGCAAGGTTTCAAGCTTTCATAAATCGAGCATCCAGAAATTCCCAAGCAGGGATTGTAATGAGGATTGTGCTAGGCTGTAGACATCCATTTTTTACCATGAGTATGGTCATTAATGGTTGCCTGTGATTAGAGTTGAAATAGGGTGTTAAAACCCTAAGTTCCCAGTTTTACCCTTTATGGGTAGTTAGGTAGAGGTCATTATCGCATGTAGGTTTTTAGGTCAGCTTGAGTCGGTTCTTTTTTCATTTAGTTTTTAGAGAGTATAGGAGCATCCCTATAAAGTTTCATGACATTCTGAGCCAGGCTTGATAGAAAATAAGGCCTTTTGTGACTTGAAGGGTAGTATTGTCCTTTGAATCACAAAAGCTCTGAATGACTGTCGATCTTGTCTCGAATGGTCTCAAGGCTTTGGCATAGGTATTTAAAGTGTGTTTGGTAGCTAAATTGATCAGTGACAAGGTCTGTGGAGCCTTCTGGCTCATGTTTGGCTCTTAAGGCTCAAAAGGCCCTTTCAAGCCCAGATTAGGGTTTCGACTGGAAATGACCGGGATTCGATATTTTTATCAAAACAAAGCCTTCAAAGGCTTCAAAACACTTTCTTAAAACATTTTAAAACTTTTTTCGAGAAGAAGAAATGATTTCAAGAGCAATCGGTTAGCAGATTTCAAAATCCTAATTTGGGCCCGGCAGGCCCTAAACAGCTAATCGGTCGACTTTTCCCTAAAAATTTAACCTTGGTCAATGCATTTTCACTTCAAGCACTTCTTAAAACATGTAGAATCGAATCACGATCGTTTCGGCGCTTGAATCGTCAAATTTGGACTTAAAACGGGCTCGAAAAGCAGAAAAAAGCCGAAACCGGGTCTAAAGGGACTGAGACAGGCCCACATAGGGCAAAAATGGCATGGGGGATGGATGACCGTCCACCAAGGGACGGCCAACCATCCCAAGGTGGATGGTCATCGATCCTTTTAGCCAATAACTGCTAATTTTCAGTATTTTTTCTGCCCAGGACTCTTCCAAACCTTGCCATGTGTCTAGTTCGGCCATGGGGACTTTGGGATAAGTTTGAACACCTTGGAAGACTGGTTTAGAACCCTTGGATCATTCCTAAGAGATTTAAACTCAGCCGTTGATCAAATTCAGGTCTCCCTATAAATAGAGGGCCCTGAAATCAGTTTTAACACACAAAATAAGCTTTAGAGAGCTAGCTTGGATAGTAGAGGCTTGAGCAATTGCACAAGCTTCCCCCATAACACTCTAGCTTAATTATAAAGTCCTTGAGGTCCTTGGATTCCTTGGAGCCTGAGGAGAAGGCTTGGAGCAAGTGGGAAGGAGGCAAAGAAAGAGGTTAGTAAGTTATGTAGTTTTCTTGTATTCTTTTCTTCTTCTTCTTCTTCTTCTTCTTCTTTTTCTTTGATCATGCTATGTTAGGTTTTTATTTCCTTAATATGCATAGGATTTAGTTTATTATTAGTATAGGATTGTTAGTATGCATGAATAGGATTTAGTTCATTATTAGTATGAATGATAGGGATTAGTTTAATAATATATGGAATATGTGCATATTTCTTCTCTTCTATTATCATATCATATTAGGATTGAGTGTTTAGGAGTAAGTGTTCATAATTAGAATCTCTTTTAGTATGCATGATAGGATTTTCAATGTATAGGAATACATGTTTAAGTCTTTTATTATAGGTTGTTAATCTATTCAAGTTTAGTATTAGTATTATTCTTATCATAGTTTATTTTTTATCACTAGGAATGTTTGATTAATATATAAAATGTGTTCGATGGAGCATGCAAAGGTAAGTCCCTTCCCTTGTGATTAAATGAATTATGAGAAGTATGATTATGATGCTATGTGTTGATGATAGTTCTAATATGCATATTAGATTGCATTTAGTGCATTTTTTTTACCATTTTTATTCATTATTTTAGGGTTTTAAGTACACTTCAAGACTACTTTCAAATCTGTCCATGGATTTAAAGTGGCTTAAAAGTGTATTAAAACTCATTTTTTAGGCCCAAACTAACTTAGAAACATGCCTAGGTTCCCAAAGCTAACTTAGATTGCATTTAGGACATTTTCATGCATTGTTTACTTACTTGATTGCATTTTCTACCTATTTTCCAGAATTTTCCAACATGCATATCTTAGTGTTTTAAGTATTTAGACTAACCTAGGATTAGCTAGAAACCCTAGGATTAGGGGGGGTCACTTGACCTCACTTAGGACTCTTCTTTGTTGTAAGAATTACAATAAGAATAGAGTTCTATTTTACCTAGGAATCTACTTTGAGAACAAGTCCAAAAAGTGATTTTGAAAGAATTCAAAATGGAATGAAATTCCATCTCTCATAAACAAGTGTTTTGATCAAACTCAAACTCTCGAAGTTAGAGTCCAAGATAAGATAGAACTTCTACGATTATGTGGTTTATTACAATAGGAGAGTCCTATGTAATCGAACTACGTGGACTTTGATCTTTGTCAAGCAATTGATAAGGTACGTAGGCAGTCAATAGGACGCAAGTCCAATCTTAGGTTGACTCTAGTCTCCTAAGATCCTTAGGATTGTGTATACTTTTGTATTATATATTATTATTATATATTATTATTCATATTTTGTGGTTGATTAGATAAATAGCATTGTTGTGATAAGATTTTGATAAAGCCCAAACTTAATTAGGAGACCTTTAATTAGGGCGAGGTGGGTGCCTACAAGGAGTTCCTTGGAACCTTCCCACTTCGCAGCCTAGCCCCCGAATCCAACTTTGATTCAAAAGACCATGTTTTTCCAAAATATGGGGTCAATGTTTTATTGAAAATAAAACTCTATTTGTGGTTTCCTTGTTCCCTAAAAATAAGGTGGCGACTCCTAATTTTTTATAAACTCTCATCCCTTTTTCAAAAACCCAATCTTGAGTGGATAAATAGAGAAGGATAAATGTGGATAATAGAGAAGGATAAATCGAGACTTATAAAGATCATCCACAATCCACTCAAGAAAACACCCAAAAGTGAACGAGAGGCCTCCCTATCAGGTTGGCTGGTTCACACAGGCCTGTGGTTGTTACATAGAGACTTTGGAGGCGTTGATTCTTAGCAAGGATGGAAGGGAAAGCGAAAAACTTCAACCAAGTTATGGTCTCTATTCTTTATTGGATTAAATATATTGCTGGCTCTGTTAATATAGGTTCTAAATTATCAAAAGATGATAGGCTCTTTCTGAACCGGTTGGAGATTCCGATTAATGAACCTAGACCTCAAAAGTTGCAGGTGGTGAAATGGATTAGGTCTCCACAGGGCAAGTTTAAACTTAATTTGGATGGTAGTAGTATGGGGAATCCGGGTCCTGCTAGTGGTGGGGGAATTCTTAGGGACGGTGATGGAAAACTTATAGAACGGACTGCCTTCAGATTCTGGCTACACGTTTTGGTAGATTTTTTGGAACTGACAATGCTACGTTACATAGAACAAGGGCATCGGGGGCTCGGATGTGTGTGGAGATTGATCTTTCAGATGAACCTGTTCAAGGTTTTCCTATTATGGTTTCTGCAAATAGGAAATTGTGGCAAGAGGTGAGATACGAAAAACCAAGTTTTTATTATAAGAAATGTTTTAGACAAAGTCATACGTCGGTGGATTGCCGAAGTGGTGAAAAGGTGCAGATTAAAATTCGTGATAAGAGGGAGGAAGATAGGGGTGGTGTGAAGAAAAAATGGCAAGAGACGGAAAAAACTGCTATGGTTACTTTGGTTTCTCCGGATGAAGAGGGCAAAGATGAGCAGCAGGTTCAAATTGGTACAAATATTTCCTCACAGGATGATGTGGTTAGACAGGAGGGTAAGACGTTGTTTGTGTAGGAAATAATTGCTGGGACTCAGAGGCTGAAGGTGGTGATAAGAAGAAAAGGGAGGCTTATTCTATAGAGTTACCTTCAATCCAAACAGAGGAAGTGTTGGTTGAAGCAGAAGGGTGGATTCATGTGAATAATGGGAGGGGCTCGGTTTCTGTAATTGAGGAGGGGGAGGTTCTTGTAGGTGAAGATTTGTACTGCTGGAGAATTTTGTTGGTAAATCTGTGCAATTGGGGGATGGTGTAGGAGGTATTGATGATCTTGTGCCTTCCTTTTTGAAAGAGGATTCAGGTAATGTGATGCATGTTTCGGATGTTGATGAGGAGGAAAAAGGTACGGACTTAGCTAAAAAAAAAACGATTTGTTTCGGAGGGAACTCAGTTTTCTTCGCCAAAACAGATGGTGACAAAAGTTTTGAGTTTGCGTCAGTCCCAGCGAGTGTCTACTCGCATTTCCAAATTAAATTTATGATGAATGGAATTCTTGTGTGGAATATCAGAGGTTTGTGAAGATCTAGAAGGAGGTTGCAAAGTTTGATTAATAAACATATGATTTCTATGATTGCTCTATTTGAACCATTTGCTAGAGATAGCAAACTGCCCCATTTAGCAAGTTTTCTTGGTTTTTCTAGTCTTTGTAGTAATGAGCAGGTGGGGGGAAAAATATGGATTCTCTGGAAGGAGCCGTTTTGTTTTGAGCTTATGGTGGAATATAGTCAGATGATGTCTGGGTGGTTGCCGTTCAATAATAAAAAAATCTTTGCTTCATTTGTTTATGCAAAATGTACTCGACTAGAAAGGCGGGAGCTGTGGGAATTTTTAATGTCAGTGCAGGTGGCGAATAATCCCTGGCTTATTGTTGGGGATTTTAATATTATTAGGGAGGATAGGGAAAGAATTAGTGGTTGTCCGAGGGCCGCCCAGGCGATGGAAGACTTTAATGAATGTATTGATGCCTGTGGGATGGTAGAGATGAGGAGTATAGGCAATAATATGACTTGGTGTAATGGCCAAGAGGGGGCAGCACGGAAGTGGGCACGGTTGGATAGGGCATTAGTGAATGTGCCTTTTTCAGCTAAGTTTGATTTGGCTAGCCTGGAGTACCTTCAGAGGAAAGCTTCAGATCATAGTCCTATGGTGATTCATTTTTCCGAAATGGCAAGGAGATATGGTCCGTCGCCTTTTCATTTTCAGAATATGTGGTGTATGATTCTTTTTTAAGCTTTGTTAAGGGTGTTTGGGAGCAGTCGTCGCATGGTTCTGGTTTGGTGAAATTGGCGGCTAAACTCAAGCGAATAAAGTTGGAACTTCGGAAGTGGAATAGGATGTCATTTGGTCGTGTTGACCAGAATATAAAGAGATTGGAAGATAGGCTTCTGGAACTAGAAATTCAGTTGCAAGCCAACTTTTCTCATGAAGTGGAAGCCGAGTTTCAATTGGCTAGATTTGAATTGGATGTATGGGAGGCTAGAGAAGAGGCTAGACTGTATCAGTTAGAAAAAAAGAAGTGGGCACAAGAGGGTGATCAGAATTCTCGATTCTTCCATGCGGTTGCTAATCAACGTCGGAAAACTTCAATTATTTCTCATATGCAGCTTGTGGAGGGTGTTAGAAGTATGCCCTAAAACCAATCCTAAAGGGTATATTAAGTTTCATATAATCAATATATGGAAGGTATAACTTATCTAATATGTTTTAACATATATGATAAGGTCCATGAATAAATGATAAGAGAGATATGCATCTCAAGGTGTTGAGATAGAGAGACTGATATTTCTCATATACATCTATTCTAAAAGAGTTCCTACTCAAAGGTTTATTAAAGTGGATATTTAATTAACCGTATGAAGAGTAGCACAGATTTAAACCAACTCATATGGAGGATAGGTAGTCTTTCCTATCAGTGTAGTGACACTTAGGTTAATCTGTGGGTGCATATTAGAGAATATGTACACTGAACATGATCTACAAAGAGTATTCCTATGGTAGTTCTGTCAAAGGAATATTCTAGTGTTATGTCCATTTATTTGGTAGTCCTTAGACCTGAGACACCATAGCTGTCTTATGCATAGGTTGCTAGAGTTTGATAGTATCTTGTACAGCCTTATCCGTAAGGTTGTAATCGGTGCTCATTGGCTTTAGTGAGTTATGCATGAAGATGGATGAGTGTGCAATAAGGGATCATCACTCTCAGTTATATGAGAGAGAATGTTAGGATAAGTTCACAAAGATAATTCTCAAAAGGAACCTCTGGCCAGAGTGATAGGTAAACAGTGAAAAGAGTTTCACTGCGATTACCTTATTGAGATTATATTTTGTGGAACAGATATCAAGTGGTTGAGATAGGGTTTGACTAAAACCATACCTATTATCTTAACTGTGACATTAGGGGATGAAGGATTAAATAACATGAAGGGTTCACATAGTTCTGCTATTCACCTAAACCTAGGGTATGTCATGATATGTTGCTAGATGTCACTCATGACCAGTGAAAGCCTATTGATAAAGTGTTATCAATGAGGGCAAAATTGGAATCGTTCCAATTGAACCTTAAAATAGAAAGTTTCTATTTTTGGGAGACATAGAGATGTCCCTGTCCACTGCTAGGTTAGGGTGAACCCAAAGGGTCACACACAATAGAGAGTAAGTGAGTTCCATAAACTTGTGGGAGGGGAATCCTGTCTTTGAGTTAAGTTTGATTTTAATTATTAAAGGTTAATTAATTAAAAGTCAAAACTAACCAAGAATAGGATTACTCTATTCAAGGATGTTTGGTCATGCTAGCACTAGTAACCAAACACCCCAAAAGAGGAGAAAGTCTATTTATATGAGTGTTTTACACACTCTAGGGTTAAGAGAACCCTAGGGCCGAATTCTCTCTCCTCTCCCTCTCCATTCTAGCTTGCTACAAAGTGTTGTGGAAGACTAGAGAGCTTAGGGAGTTTTATTCTCGTGTGGATACGCTTTGGAGGTTTCATCCGTTTGAAACTCGAAGGAAAGCTACATCGAAGAAAGCACAATCAAGTAAGGTTATTTTTGTTTGAATATTCATTCTTGATTGTTTGTGTTTTTAATATACATGTACCTAATGCTTGAATCGATTCTT
>JAESVK010001306.1:32486-44191 GCA_017140935.1 Hamamelis virginiana
CTCTTTGTATATATGTTTCTTTTTAAGAACATGATCTCGCACGACCGAATTTGGATCCATTACATCTTTCTCCAGTTGTATCCATAAAAGTTGCACATCGCGTTCCTCTTCTTCTAAGAGTTCCATCAGTTTTATAGAAGAGGTTGGTTTGAATTCTCTAATTATATTTTCTTTCGCTAAATCCCAACATGGTGGTAATGTATTCAAAATTGCATCCATTAAGTACTGTTTACTAATCTTGTACCCATAATCCTGCAAATCCCAGACATATTGTATTTTTCTTAAGGCATGCTTATACACTGGAGTCCCCTCATTTAGACACTTAGTTTCAATATTGTTGAATATTTTTTTCACCATTAGACGTTGGCTACGACGACGTTTAATGGGAGGCCGCATTTTTGTCTGTCAAGTAAATAAAACAAAAAACAAAAAAAACAAAAAAATAGATAAACTCTTGATGAAAAGATTAAGATAATTTAAATTTTGCACATCAATTTTCTATGATATTTGATAGGATGATAAGTTAGCACATCTTTCAACATTTTTATTATCTGTTAGAAAATAAAACTAAAAGTATTTTTCTCAACATAAATAAACATAATTGATCCACTATGAATGATAAATCAAAAATATAATAAGTGAAGACAAATTAACAAAGTGATTAGATTACAAAGTGAAAAATCGTTTCTACTGGGGAATGTCATTAAAAACTTCTTTATAAACAACATTTTTCGCGAAGTCCTCTGGTAAACCTTCTCTATTCACTATCAAAACTTTCAAGCCCGAAGGAGAGGTAACACAGGATATTGCTACATACAGCTGACCATGGGTGAAAACCGTGTTAGGAAGATACAGTCCAACCATTTTTAGAGTCTGTCTGACTCTTATTGATTGTCATAGCGAATGCCAATTTTACAGGGAATTGCTATCTTTTCAACATAAATGGCCAGTGAGTGTCAGAAGTAGATAGCTCAATAAGCGGAATAAGCACGGTCTCACCAGTATTAGAGCCTGTAATTGCCTTGGCTTCAATGACACGATCTCCCAACTTATGAATGATTAATCGAGTTCCATTGCATAAGCCTATAGATTGGTTGATGTTTCTCAGAAGCACTATGGGAGCTCCAACTTTTAACTGCAAACAATGACTTGGAAGTTCTGGAAAATTTAAAGTGTTCATAAGTTCTGGAGGATTCATGTTTTGTTCAAGGCTCCCATCCTCAGTTGGTGACAACCTATCTGCACTGTTATATGTATGAATATCTCCCGGAAGCATTGACAACATAATGGAATTCAATTCGTCAACATCGATGTTCTTAGGTGCAAGAATACTACGTTCCTTCATATATGAACAGTCTGTGTACCTATTTTGAAGATTAGGATAAATTGCATCAATTAACCGATGCAAACTTTTCTTATCATTTTTAATGAGAAATTCTTTCGAAATTTGAATCCAATTAGGCTCGACATCTTGATTAAAAGACCTCGCAGGTGCCTTACCATCACCAACCCGCCTTATCCAATCAGCAAAATCTTGCAATTGAACCCGAGTTTTCTCGGATATATCTCTTGCCATAACCCTCGTATTAATTATTAAATGCATAACTCGACAATTACTCCAAATTGGTATTAATTTCTGCAACGAAACTTCCACTGTTTCTTCCCGTCCACCTTTAGAGACAACAGACAATATTTGTCTAAAATCACCCCCAAGTACAAATAATTTTCCGCCAAAAACTTTATCACACTTTAGTAAGTCTCTAAACGTGCGATCGACAGCTTCAAATACATACCGACTCAACATTGGTGCTTCATCCCATATAATCAGGGAGGCCTCCTGAATCAATTCAGCTAACTCTGTTCTATGGTTAATGGAACAACATGATGTTTCATCCGGGTTTAAAGGAATCTTAAAACGTGAATGTGCAGTTCTACCACCCGGAAGAAGTAAAGCTGCAATACCCGACGAAGCAACCGAGATGACATTCTTTTCCTCTGATCTGAATTTTGCAATTAGTGTCATCTACAAGTATGTCTTTCCAGTTCCACCGCTACCATAAACGAAGAATGGCCCCCCATCTTGCCTACTATGCGCATCTATTATGGCATTGAATATCCGCAACTGATCTCCATTCAAACCCGCATGTAGCGTTTCAAATAACTGACTTTCTGCGAGACTATCATAAGCGAGTTCTTCCCTTACCAATCTATTTACAATACGATAGGCCATTTGGGTAGATGCTAAGGGCATAGGCGGAAACTCCCTTAGAGACCTACCATTTCTGTTTAGGATTTGCTCAATCTCAAGCAATCCTAAAATTTTCAATTCTTCTTCATCGAGATTTAGACCACTGTCACCCATTTGTCTCCTAACTCTAGATTGTAAATCATCTGTAAGGTCTTTCCAATGATTGTCCCATAATTCAAACGGGTTTGTGATCTCCGAGAACATCAGCATCGAACAAAACATATTTCGAAGCAAAAATCCAGATGCCCAAGTTGATGCTTCCGCCAGTGCTTCACTCCATTCGTTGTCATCATCAAGGAGTCCCAATGCCAAACACGCATCTTTAAAAGTTAGGTGTACAATTCCACTGACTGTTCTAACATCCTCATAACAGGTTGCACCTCGAACTTTATTAAGGAGCATGTGCAAATAATATCGTTCCCCACAGTTTGGATGTGCAAAAGGTAACCTACCAATGCACTTCCGTTGCTTTCGCACTGTCCATTCTTTAATCCCACGATTCCATACCCATGAGGTAGGAAAATCAGCGTAGATCAACACTCTTGCTTCTGGATACTTTTTATTTGCTTCAAACCACTTCGTGAACATTGTATCCTCAACCCCTTGTCGATCAACAACCGTCTCAACGTTATCCGTGTCATTGAAGACTACAAATTGTTCACCTGGCAGATGATATTGCAGCCGCTCAACTGATGGATACTGTCGCTGAAGTTCAAATTCAAATATCCTCCAACATGATTCAACTGCAGATACGTATCGACAATCAAGATACTGTTTGACCTCATCAACCAGTACATAACGTCGTTGCCCATCATTAACTGGTGGCATCAAATTATCCTCTATAACAATCGTAGCACGATCAAGACCTTTATTGGTGTGCTTGTACAGATACTTCACAATTTTACCCTGTACAACACGTTTCATATTTATATGCGCATCGTACTTAACAATGAGATCACGATTGTAAGGAATGACCCATCGATTGTCGATAGTCCTTCCATTTACGATTGCTGTGGTCCCATTTCGACGCCTATAGATCACAAAGCCATTTTTATCTATTGTTGTTTCATTATAGAACTTTTTTGGATAGTTCTTTGAGCATTTTCCATTCACCATACATGGAGCATTAGGATTATCGACACCACATGGACCATGTATCATACATCTAGCCACTGTTTCATAAGCCAACGGATCAGTTCTTTTATCAGGAAGCTCAGCACAGATAACTTTATCGATGTCTTCACATGTAAGCGGCTTATCTTCACTAACTAATGTCAACAGAATGTGGGCATGTGGCAGTCCTCGTTTTTGGAATTTGACAACGTGGATGTCTGCATTAGTAATTTATATTTTTACAGAAAACAATCAATGCATATATCTTGTTATTGCAACTAACAAATTAAATATAGATTAAATATTTATTTTTTAATACAAAATTACCTGCAGCGACTTTTCCAAAAAAATGTTTTTTCTTAAAGTCATTCATCAAATTTCGTAACTTGATCCGAAAAATCCTTGCAACTATGTCAGGTCTATCAGCACTATTTTGTCCGGGTAATATAGCAAGCTCAGTTTGAATTTCTTTCCAACTTGGATTACAGGTGAATGTAATAAAGAAATCCGGAGGACCGAAGGATCGACATATTGCCATAGCATCCTAATAACGTTGAATCATGTTACGTGGACCCCCTGTAAAAGATGACGGCAAAACAAATCGCCTTCCTACTGCTGATGCATCAACATCGCCAGCAGTAACTGCATCCTCCAAACCCCTATATAAATCCGCTCGCAACTTGTTTTGGTTGAGCCTCACATAAGTAAGCCTGTGTTGTTCAATAGCAGCATAACAGTCAACCACGTATTGTTGGAACAAAAACCCTCCCATCAAAACAGTTTTTCCCTCATCCTCACGAAACTGTATTCTAAATGAAATAAACTGCCTAATTGACACCCCTTCATGAGCTTTTCTAGATCCAGGTGCAAATGGTATGCACCTACGCCATCCATCCATCCCAAATGGAAAAAGCAGTGGATATTCTAGCGGCATGTAAGATGGGTGCGTTTCATCAATCCTCTTTAGAGTTCCGTCAGATTTACATACAACGATATCTCGATTTCCCACATCTGCGGTGTCATCACCTACAATCAACACTGCAATCTCATTACATGTTGGTCTGATGTACTGTCTTTCGCCTCTTGATTGAAGGACTCGAACGCTTAAATTTCGAACCTCACTCCCAGACATCATATCACGAGCATTTCGAAAAATCTTCACATATGGGTTAATCTCATTCAACATTGATTGCAATCCTTCTAACGTAGAAGCATCGATTCCTGAAGCATGCTCCTCCCTTTTTATAGCATCGAGACGATTCTGAACTTCATGCTCCGTGTCATATATGTAAAGCTGAGCGAATTGAGGCTTTTTTCCAGTCTCAGGAAGTAGCGAACCTATCCTGTGTGCATTTTCCCCGCTAATTCGAAAAACATACGGGCCTCTTCCATCCGATACAGAATGATCGACTTTTCTACCCATTGACGTAAAGGACATCATCGAGTTGTAAGCTCGTATATGCTCCTTGAACCTCAAATCAGTCAAGTTTAATTCTAAAAACTCAGGGGTGGGTGGCAATAAGGGCAAGATCACTTGCCCACTTTGACAACAAAGACTAAATCTAGGGTTAGTCTTTGTGCTATTTTCAACCTTTTCTTCAATCCACATCAATGCCTTACAGTTGGGACATATAGATATTCTAGAACCAAAACTCCAATGTTCTGAAATCTGTTTTCGTATCAGACGCACGACAGATGCAACAACTGAAATTAATAAAAGCAAAAATTTAGTGCCTAACATTTTAGTGACCTTAGTTATAGATAATGTTTAGATCTTGACCATTAGTTGCACCATTAGAATGTTCAATTTGTATAGTTTCTCCACTTTGCAATCTGCGAGAGCGCCTTATCGTGCTTAATAAAGGTGTTGTACCTAAATGTACTTGAGTCGGGCAAGGATTGTGGAGATTGTTATTGCTCGAAGATGGACAGGCAATTGGTGGACAATTGTTGCTGGTGTCTCCTTGTACGGATTCACCACAAAAGCCGTGCGTTATTTTGTGCGGCACGTTTTTGAAGCACTGAATCTTCACGATATTTGTGACGTGAAAGTTTTAGAATAAATTCTGTTATATTATTTCTAATAATTATATTTAAATATGATATGGATCGCCTGCTTACATGATGCTGATGGCATGGTATTTATGGTACTATTCGTGGTGGAATTTCCCAAAATAGTATTTTGCCGTAATTGTTTGATGTGTAACTTTGACATTCTAACAGATCGAGCCTTTTTTTGTTCCATATGTTCTCTGGAACAAATTCAATTAAAAAATTATAGATAAAATGCAATAAAATTTAATTATTTTATCTCATTACTTTATTATTTCTAACTTTTTTTTTTTTTTTTTGTAATTGTACTTTTATAAATTTTACTAAATTTAAACAGTATCAGGTATACTACTTGTTCTTACAATAGTATCAGGTATAATAGTACTTGTCTGATGTACCTAATTTATTTTTATATTTTTTTTACTCAAAAAAATGGTTCCTATTAGCTTTTCTTTCTATATGGTATTTTAAATATTTAATCCTATTATAGAAAATTTTCTCCATTATAAATTTATTTCTTTGTGGAATGTATTTCTTTTAATTTCTTTTTTTACTATGTTAATATAAAATACTATACCACTATAAATGTATTTTCTATGTGCCATTTTAATTTATTTTAAAATTTTCCAATAATGCAACTTACTTGATTTTCTCCCGTCTATTTAATAAGATATTTTCTCCCATCTCCTTAATATTTATAATCATTTTAATGGTTTTTACTTTTTAAATATAAAATACTATAGCACTGCCTAGGGTTTTCTGTGTGGAATTTTAATGTTCTCATTCATTTCACAATTTTCATTTGTATAGGGGATTAATATAATTAATTCTCTAAATGTAACAATATACATCAATCAATAGATTGTGAGAAGATCCCTTATGTACAAACAATTAAAATCACGTGTCATACATATAAAGAGTTTTATATTTACCAAAAGACATGAAAAAAAAATAATAAACGAAATTCAATAAAAATTAAATTTAAAAGCAATACAAAGAAAAATAAAAAACAAAACAAAATCATATGCCACACATACAAAATAGCATCATAGCAAGAGCAGTAAAAAAATGATAAGCTAATTGAGATATGAAAAAATGATAAGCAAATTCAATACAATTAAAATTTTAAATTCCATACAAAAAAATCATATGCCATGCATATAAATGAGAGTTATACAAAGAGACATGAAAAAAATGATACATTAAATTCAATAAAAATTAAGTTTTAAATACGTAAAAACTAAAAACTTACTGTTAGAGAACCTGTGCCAGCGACAGTAGGCGTTCAATCCGTGCAATTTGCCAAAACAATCAAAATACTGAGATCAAAAGAGTTTTACAAAGAAATATGATTAAATTTCTATATTTTAAACTTTTGGAGTATTTATAAAAACACAAGGTAATATAATCTAAGGGAATAAAAAAAATGCCAACCATGTTTTTGAAACAATTTGAAATGAGAGCATATAAAATACATAATAGATATTCTTTTATCAGTGTATATATGTATGCAATATGCACATACTATATAAGGAATGGACAATAAATTACAATAAATTTACTAATATTGTTTTTAATATTAGTAAAAACAATATTGTTTTTAATAAATTACAATAGTTAATTTAATTATATTTTATTATTTTCTCTATTAAGTTAGTTGCTTCTCATAAACAAACTTCCGCAAAATTTGTCCTATTAATTTAATTATATTTTATTATTTTCTCTAACCATTGAACTTAAAAAATAAATTATGTATATACATACTAATCTGTTACTTCAAAGTTAATTTAAAAGAGACTATCAAAAAATATTGTAAAAGTTAATTTTAATAGTTAACCATTAAAATTAGTTAGGTTGATTAAAATCTTTGTAAAAGAGCAGTAAAAAAGAGCACCCATAAATTTGTATTAACTTGACCTTAAAGTTAAAGTTAATCAAAATAATTTTTAAAAACAAAAGCCTCACACAAAGTTAATCAAACCAATTTTTGGAAAATAAACTGAATTTTTTATCAAAATAAATTTTGGAGCATCCATAAACTGAATTAAAGTTAATTTTAATGGTTAACAATTAAAATTATGGGTCAACCTCCATAAATTTGTATTTTTATTATTTTGTCCCACCATTGAACTTTTTAAAATTAACTATTTTTTATTTATCATCTCTATAAATACAAATTTATGGGGAACAGTAAGTATCACTGAGCTCTGATTATAAATATATTTTATTATTTTCTCTAACCATTGAACTTAAAAAAAAAAAATTATGTATATACATACTAATCTGTTACTTTAAAGTTAATTTAAAAGAGACTATCAAAAAAAATTGTAAAAGTTAATTTTAATAGTTAACCATTAAAACCAATACCATATATATGTAAAAGTTAATTTTACATATTGTAAAAGTTAATTTTTTGAATAATTATCTCTTCATTTAATCTATTTAAAATTTCGTTCAAACCATTTCTTTGTGCATCAGAATTTTCATTCTTCAAGAAATTTTGATAAAATTATGGGCCTAATATTAATCAACTATCATAACATCCCTCAAGCCGTTTAGATGTGATTATAATCACATTTTTTGGATCAAATGAAATTTTGATCTTCAAAAAAGTTAATCCAAACGGAACTTTCATATAATAATTGACGTGGAAACACTAATAAGCATAAATAAATAGTATCTCCAGTGGTGATACTCACCTTAGCATCAACCTGCAGCTTAATCAATTTTGACATATCATGCCATAAATAACTCAAGGGCTAATTAACATGAAAAGAAGCTTCATATGAGTATGGTATCATCAGATCATTGAACCACCAAATAGAAATCAAGCATATTAATCAATTTCCAAGGATATAGCTCTTTGCTTTGTTTGTTTTGCTGGAAAATGTTTTCCAGGACAAAAAAAAAATTTCTTTAGATAGAATTTTTTTCCACAAAACAAACTGAAGGGACATAAGTAGTTATATAATATGTAGCATAACAGTCCTAAAGAAAAAGTTTTGTTCCAGGAAAAATTTCCAGTAACTATTTTCCATCCAAACGAAAAGAGGCTTGGAAAAATGGAGAAACACACAGAGCCATCAAACACTTGAATGAGCACAAGAGAATACAGAACAGAGCTATAATCAAGTCCATCTATATTTAAAACAGGAGTGAGAGAGAGAGAGCAGTTAAACCCACATGTGATCTATTCATCATTTATAAGAAAAACTATAAAGCAATACAATGATATCTATAAAGACGATATATTGTTATGTATGTATAGATATATATGGTTATGACGGGATCGTCACAATTATATCTATAAAAAAAACAGAGCCTTAGAAAAAAATAGAGGAGTTCGTAAAACAGAGTCAGCGATGAAACCAATATGTGATCTATGCATCATTATTAAGAAAATTAAAACCCAATTCAATTATATCAGTTAACACAAAGAGATCATTAAATTCTCAGAGATCAAGTTTGTCCAACATGTAATCCTCAGACATAATAATTTTCAACAGCATCAAGTCACTGTCATTTTTTTATCATTATCATCAATCAATATAAACGGATCACGATCATTTACAGATCATCGGATCTGAAATCATCAAACAAATAATAGAAACGAACACCGATCTGATCGGTGAAACGGCAACGTCGAATTTTGGTTGCATAATAGGCGATCACTGAAAGACTGAAAGATGTTTGATTAAAATAAGAGAAGGATAAGAAGAGAGAGATATTGGTGAAAATGGAGACCTGCAAAGGCTTTTCAGAGTTGCTCACAGTCTTCGGCTACAGAAGGAAAGGTTGCAGGGAGTGTCTGTGTGATGCTTTTTCTCTCTTGATCTTATCTGTGGAGAATCGAAAACGATAATGGGGGAAGAAGACAGCTGAATAGTCTTTTATAAGGACAACTCGACAAGTAGAAGCGTTGCGGAGAAATCCGATTTCAATTTCGTATTTCTTTAATAAAATCAAATCAAATCAAATTAACCAATTAGAAAGAATAAAATAGAGTGAATTAAGGGGAGAAGAGAATGTATATGAGATTATGATAAAATCAAATCAATTCAAATTAACCAATTAGAAAGAAGAAAATAGAGTGGATTAAGGGGAGAAGAGAATGGATATGAGATTATGATAAAATCAAATCAAATCAAATTAACCAATTAGAAAGAAGAAAATAGAGAGAATTAAGGGGAGAAGAGAATGGAGGAGGGAAGAGCAGGGAGAGCGCCACGTAGGATGGACTGCTCTATATATATATATATATATATATATATATATATATATATATATATATAGAAAAATTTTCTAGTGAGCATTTGCTGACTTTAAGTTAAAGTAAGCAAAGAACACAACCCCTTGGATTGGAATCTTGAGATGAATCTTCCATTAAGTGAATGGGAATCCAAGGGCCTGTGTTATTTGCTGACTTTAACTAAAGTAAGCATGTGCTGACTAGATCATTTCTATATATATATATATATGTGTGTGTGTGTGTGTGTGTGTGTGTGTGTGTATGTATAATTTTAGTTTTTAATCATTGAGTGTTTATATTCATAATATAAAAAATTGCATATGCTGTCTTTTAACCCTTCACAGTAAATTTACAGTTTTATTATGTTATCATTATTGCATTCTTTATTTATGTCAGTTTCTTGAAAATATTAGCAATGGATGCAAATGAAAATATGATGAATTGTTTTGACATGGAAGATGATAAGAGGCAAAAAAAGTTGAAACGGAGAAGAGAAATATATGCAGCTAAAAAGAACATGCAAACTGAAGGTTATATCATTTTTAATTATATATAAATTGATTAAGATTTGTATATTATTTTTTGCTTGTAAAATTACAACAATAATAAATTAAATAATGATTATAGAGCAAAAGAATGCTATATCGAAAAAAAAAAAGAAAAAAAGCAAAGCATATGTAAAAAGGAATCTACAGTCGCATCCACAGCTTACAAATCATTTGGATAGTGGTAATTATCTTACTCATTTTGTGGTTTTGTATTTATAAAATTTAATTGATAAGTAGTTTAATAATTTAATATAATACTTAAACTTAATAGATATGTTTCATATTTTAAATGAGTTTTTAAGTTGCTAGTTGACTAACAAACTTGTTCCTAGTTGACTAACAAACCCAGAAAATGTTCAAAATATTTTAAGCTTAGCTAGTCGACTAACCAAGCCCGGGAAGGCAAAATCATTTGAATATTAGCTTGTTAGTCGACTAACCACATTGTCCTAGTCGACTAATGACTCTGTAACTTCAAAACAACTCTTTCTCTTTATGGCAAATCGAGCATTAAATGAAGCCAACCTACTCTCATCCTCTCTAATATGAGATTATGGATTTCAAATGGCCATTTTGGCCCTAGTTCATTATATATAGAAGTTTGACTCTCATTTATGATCTACCTACACTATTCATATCATTTATTGAATCTTTTACTCTCAAACTCTAATTCATCCATAACTTCTCTTTGTGAAATCCTGTGAGCTATATTTATTGATCATTTGAGAAGTCATTAGTGCTCTTGTATTTATTACAAATCTGCTTGTTGAAGCATTCATTGTAATACTCTCTATTCAATCATCTTGTATTGTGAGTTGTAAGGGTTTTGTGAAACTCATGTGAGTGAGTTGTCTTCCACCTTGAAAGAAGGCAAGTGTAAAGGTTTCTCCACCTTGAAGGAGTCTTGATAGTGGATTAAACCTCTCGACGGAGTTCTTGAGGCTTGGATGTAGGCGGAGACCGAACCACGTAAATCGTCGTGTTTGAATCTCTCTAACTCAAACTTTTACATTTAATTTATTTACTTGCTATATTATTTGCTTAGTTGAAATCTTATATTGCATTCTAGTTATTCTAAGTTCAAAGATTTTAAAATCTTGAATCTCATTTTCAAATAAGTTTTTATTTGCCTATACTATATTCACCCCCCTCTAGAGTATATTTGGGCCAACAACTTTTAGGATATGTTATTGTCTTACTTTCACTAATATTATTCATTGTTGGTGTTCTAAACTGTTTTATAATTAAGCTTACTTTCACTAATATTATTCATTCAGTAATAATTGTTTGTTTTTTTTTTGGTTGGTGTGACAATCGCATAACTATGTAGATGTAGTTAATGTACCTTGTTACAAGAAATAATTATAGATGCTTACCGGTTACATATATATCATGTTGACCTCATACAAGCAGCATGGTTTAGTGTTGTTCCATGGAGTATGATGGCTTTAGTAGGATTCTTTGCTGGTGTTTGGTTAGGCATGTTGATATAAAG
>JAESVK010001306.1:44291-75825 GCA_017140935.1 Hamamelis virginiana
GTGACAATCGCATAACTATGTAGATGTAGTCAATGTACCTTGTAACAAGAAATAATTATAGATGCTTAATTGTTACATATATATCATGTTGACCTCATACAAGCGGCATGGTTTAGTGTTGTTCCATGGAGCATGTTGGCTTTAGTAGGATACTTTGCTGGTGTTTTGTTAGGCGTGTTGATATAAAGTGATATGAGTGTTACTTTGACTTGCAAAATCTTAATTACAGGCATGCTTTTGTGAAAGTGTTCTTCCATGTGTGGGAATTCTTTTTGGCAAACTTTGAAAGTAGATAACTACTTAATAATTCTTCTAATTAGTATATGGAATTGGTTTTACTATTCATATCAATATAGGAAATAATATAGGTATCAATAAAGAAAATGTTAGTTAGCTATATTAAATATTTTAAATTTCATGATTGTGATATATTCCGTCACTCTGAATATTCATGTTGTAATGTTGTGCTTATTCTGGGCTTACCATATTCTTGAGTTGAGCTTTGTCACTATTATTGACGACATGAATGTATTTTGCACATTGCATATGTTTACAAAGTATACTATTTTTTTTTCTTTAATTTTGCAGTTATAATGTAGGGGTTAACTTGAAGGAAAAAAATGGACAATTTAAGCAGAATACATTTTTTTTTAATTAGTTTTGTTATAATTTTTATCGACAATGTGGAATGTTCGAGGATATTTATTAACTTTTAGACAATGTTTGTATTTTCCTAAATTATTTATATACATTTTTCATTATTTTAATTCAATATTAATGAAATTTGTTGTAGTTTATTGAGGGTTTTTTTTTTAATTAAAAATCTATAGATTTAGCTATTAATTATTTGTGATTTAAATGCATATTATATAAGAATTTTCTGAGTTAATAGCAAGTTATACAAGAAAATATAAATTACACTGATTTTTTAAAAAATATATATTAAAAAATTATCCTTTGTCACGTTCGGTAATCGTCACAATAAAAATAAAATAAAATAAAAAAACGGAGAAAAAAAAAGGGTTTTTAAAAGCTATTTTTCGTGACAACATAAATATCGTCACAAGAAGATAGTTATTTTTCATGACAATTATTATGTCGTCACAAAAGGCTTTAATTCAAAAATAAAATAATATTAGTGACAATACTCATGTCGTCACTAATAACTTGCGTTGTCATAATAAACATATCATTTATGACGAATTTAGATGGATCAATTGATTTTTTGTGACAAATAAAGCGAATTATTTGTGCTGATACATGAGTCACAAATAGTCTACTATTAGTGATGTTCCTTATAGTGTCACTAAAGGGTATACCTTTTAGTGACGATGCCTAAGCATTGTCACAAACACTCTTTTGTGACCGAGCTATAGTGACGTCGGGGTGATGTTCCTCATATCATCACTAAAGACCTTTAGTGACGATGGAATTGAGTTTTAGTGACAATTTTGCTCGTCACTAAATATTCGATTTCTTGTGGTGGTGTTTTCACGGTCTACATTTTTTGTGATGGGGCATTTTCACTGTGCGAGGGGTAGTTCCGTAATTTTAAAAAAAATTCTCTTTTTTTTTTTTTTAGGTACGTAAATTGACGTGGCACTTAACATGTCAAACGGGAATTAATTATGGGAAAATTGCACAAGATCAGTAGCACTACTCTTTAAAGAAAGGCATAAGAAAAAGCATCCAAAGCTACTATAAATTGGAACGAAGTCCAGGACCAAGTGTGGTGGAATTCCTCTTGAAGTTAGAACTCTAGGTTGCCTTCTATATTTGAAAACTGAGGAAAGCAAATTGTTGTATATATGTCAAAGATAATGACATTTGGAAATTGGGACAAAATGAGAATGATATTCTTCCTGCCTTAATATTGAGCTATAAGCAATTTCCATTTTGCTTGAAGCAATGCTTTGCATATTGCTCCATATTTCCAAAACATTTTAGGATGGGAATGTTGAAAAATATAATATAATATTACATTAAAAAAATAAAGGAAAAGTGAAGTATCGCGCCTCAACCCTGCCGTTCTTCACTTTTTACAACATTACATAATGTTATTTGAGGTAATATTTATCTATTATATTTTATAAAGGTAAGATTTGTGCAGGAGTTCCTACAGTTTGTGCAAGATAGGGATTCTACTTGGGCTTGTGAACTCAAACGTCGTTTCTCTATGAGTAGTATCAAGGGTCTTGTACTAGGTTTATTTTCATAGTGATTTTTAGTGTTCCGGTTGGGATTTTCCTCGTAAAAATCTAGTGTTCATTGTGTGATTGTTTATTTCTTTGGGTATTTCTTAATTGAACACTAAATCTTGATTTGGTAATTGAATCTATCACAAATTTCAAGAAATAGTATCCTCGAAAGTTTTCATCATTATAAAAAGTGGAACTTAGAAGTTGAAGGCATGCAGTTATCAGCAAGGTTGATAAAAAGAGGAGAAGTAGCAAAAGCAAGGCACGCAATGTCAATACAACTCAAGAAACACAACATCAACCCCAATCAACCCAAAGCACAATGATCTTCAATCAATCTTCTAGTTTCATACTTTTTTCTTTGTTAATACCGTTTCCAGTTTAGAGTTTTCTGTACTCATCCTTTTCATTTTAAGTCAAGCATCCAGTTTATTTCCAATCAAGTTTGCAAGCAATTTTTGTTTCCGACACTTTTCCAATTCCAATTGCAAGTCCTTACATTTCAAGCACTTTTTACATTTCGAGCTCCTAAGTTGTCAATTTCAATTCAAGTCAAACAATTTAATTTCCAAGTAATGTCTACTTTCAATTCAAACATAGTAAGTTTTACATTCGATGCAATTTCAATTTACTTTCAAGCATAAAGCCAATTTTAATTCATATCGTCAATTTCAATTACAATGCACTCAATTCCAAGTTTCAATTCAATCTTATTGGTTTTAGACATTCTAGCAAGAACCCAAGAGAGACTAACCCTCATCTCTCGTTAATCTCCTTATCCACAATTGTACAGGGCAGGCCCTAGGCTTTGGGTGGCTTGAAGCGGCTACCTAAAAGGGGGCTCCTCTACATGTAAACTTTAAATAAAATTTGTATCTTAATTACTATGTTAAAGATTTTAGTTTCTTATAAAACAATATCTATTATAGCATATTGTAGCAGGGAAATAGTTAAATAGAAAAGGATTTTCAATTGGCTCACCTCAAACCTCAACAGTACATCAACAAAAAAGAATTGCTTAATGGTAGAACATATCATGTAAATGTTGTAGCTAACCAATATGATCTTTGTCCATTAACAAAATAGTATCTCCATCTTTGTTTACTGAAAAAAAAAATCCTAAAATTTTAATTTAATTCCCAAATTAAAAGCCCTAAAATTTTAATTTAATTCCCAAATTAAAAGCCCTAAAATAAAAACCTAAATAAGAAATCCTAATATCACAACAAGTAAATAACAATAATAAATTCATATTATCATTAAGTAAGCCAAAAGTCCTAAAATTAAAACCCTAAATCCAAAATCCAAATCTCACAATAAGTTACCATAATAAATTTATACAATAAAACAAAACAACCCTAATGATTATCTATAAAAAAAAAAAAAAAAAAAGTTAATCTCATAATAAATCAATAATAACAAGATAAAAGAGAGAGAAAGAGAGAAAAAAAATTATAAATACCTAAGAGAGAGAGAGAGGGCGGACTCACTAATCCACCGTGCAAGTTTGCAACAATGCAAGTCTGCTACTGGAAGCCGAGAGGAATGGGAGAGAATGGGAGTATGGGACAAATGCAAATGTCGTGGGGCCGTGAGAGGAAGTGGGAACTAGGAAAGGAGAGTCGTGAGATTCTAGAGCACACTGGAAGCCTGGAAGGTGTTGACTGTTGTGGGAAATGTAAAGTCTAATTTAGTAATTTGTGGCCTTTTATTTGGGCTTGAAATCAGGGGTTGGGCTTAAAAGGAAGTGGGTCTAATTTGTGGCCTATTTTTTGGGCTTAAATGGCCTTTTGTTCGGGCTTAAAATGAGGGGTCTAATTTGTGGCTTATTGGCCCTATTGTATGAGCTTAAAATTAGGGGGGCTTTTTTTTGGGCTTCAAATTGGGGGCCTAAAGCAGCTGCTTTAGCAGCTTTAGGTCAGGGCCGGGCCTGCAATTGTATAGTGTAACACCCTACAAGGTAGCCTAGACCCCATGGCAGTGACAGTTTTAATAACCAATTTTACTCAAATTGCTAGAAGACAAAGTAGTAGAACATCAAATGTTTCACATAGCATACTACGCTAATTAGAGTACATACATAGTAGCTTTTAGAATTACAAGTCATTGTCTCACAATTCTAACATGTCCTCACATACAGTCTGAGGGATACACACACATCTATATATATAGGAACACAACCTAAGGTAATACTCTTGCAATCTGATCCCCAGCTTTGCCTGCTATCTTTATGGTTTGGGAGGCCCTGCGACTAAAAGGAGAAAATAATAATAGAATGAGCAAACCATAGCTCAGTGAAACACACCCACCAACGCAATCATACAATAAATTTTTAACATAATATGGAAGCATCAACTGTTCCCAAAATTCCCTGTTAGTATCTAAAAATTTTATTGATGATGATTGAAATGTCTAATTCTCACAATAACTGTTAATGCATATGCTACTTTTAATTAGGCATTTATGAGAGGCTATATGAAATCATACCTGCCCCACAAATTGTCTGTCATCTGCAAAACAAAATATAGTCCCACATGGGAAGATCACACTGGTAAAAGCTCTCAAGCCTAGAATGATACTATACTACCAACAATAACCGAATGATGCCATCGTCCACATAACTCCATCATCCTACGACCTCAGCACATACCCCCGTCCTAGGGCATGTGTGTATTATTGCCCACTTCAGGCCCATGGCCATGAGCAAATAATACATTAGTGCACTAACTGGGAGACACAGCTCCGGTTGTATCCACAACTCCTCATATTACAGTGACATTTGTAATAAATCATGCATATGTACAAATAATCATGATTATTCTCTCGGAAATACCAACATGTATTATGTATTTCTAAATCAATTCGCAACAAGAAATTCCATGTGAGCAATTTAGTGTCATTCCTCACACACATGCCCATGTATCAATACTGAGTTTTATCTCACCATCAGTTTTTTTATTTTCGGGTCACCCTCTTATTCTTAATTACCAATACCGTCTATTACCAATATAATTCCTTTAACGATCAAACTAATACAAAAAGAAATAAATAAATAAATAAAAATAAAATACACAATTTAATACACTCACATGTCATTCTTAAGTTAATTTCACTTTCATATCTTATAATTGGCATAATTTAACATAGTTAAATTCCTACATGAATAAAATTTTCAGTCACAAGGGAGTTTCTATTTTCTTTATGCATACCCATGCAAATATATATATATAAGTTATTCTATAATCTTCGATTTTGATATACTAATGTGCATACTAGGGAAAATAGATAAAGAAAAGAAATTTGTAATTATATGATGTAACCATGTAAAGAAAGAAAAAATATATAAATATATTTACAATTTCATAACAATGAAAATGTAACACTTTGTATACTAAATAAAATTGACTCGACAGTTTAGCAAATAATTATTAAGGAATCTATATAATATTTGTGTTGATGTTAAAAAAAAAAAAAAAAATTAAGGGTGTATGCTATTTTGGCCCAATCTAAACCCAAGTGCTCATCCTAAATACGGCTAAATCAATCCATCCAATAAGATGGCCCATATATATATATAGAATCAGTCCAAATCTGTCCAGAATTTTAATTCCATCTTCAACCCACAAAATTGGCCCACAATTCACTTAGACTTAGCCCAAACTCAACCCACAATTCAGTCCACAATTAAACCCAAAATTAGTCCACAATTCCTTTACAATTTAAGCCTAAAACCTGTCTACAGGTTTACTTAGAACTAGCCCAAAAATCAGCCCACAAATCACTCACATCCAACCCATGTGTATACTAATGCACCATATAAATTTCCCCCTTTTTAAAGTGAATACCAGTCCACATGCCATGTCTTCTCTTTCTCTCACTATATATATATCTATACATATACTTCATCCCCTACCTTACCTCACATACAGAGAGTAAGACTCCAATGGTATGGACTTTCTTTCCCCTCCCGTCTTCTAAATTTCCCCACCATTTCTCTCTTTTTTTTTTTTTAACTATGAATTCCTAAAAGTGAGGGATACACCATATTCAAAATTTTAAGCTTATCATGTCCGAAATAACATAATAAAATTTTTGACAGAAAAGAAAACAATAAACTATTTAACCGTTAAGAATTTATAATACTGCATATAGATTTAACATGCAACTTCTCCATCCTATATAGTTTCTAGCAAAAATATGTAAAGAGCCAACTGTTGCCAAGTTTTATCATCTAAAATTTGATCCGCCATTAACAACCCTTTCCAAGCTCTTCACATAATATTTATGCTAACAAACATTCCAGTATTATCTTTTAGATATATTTAACTTTTATCTACAATTGTACCATTCCAGAAATGCACCCATAAAATACTAAAATTTATTGTAGGAGAGAGAGAGTGGGAGAGCCTCACCAAATGTTCACGTGCTCTCCCTTATATGGCCTGCAGGAACTCTGTGTTTGCTTTCCTATTTTTCTTTTTGTTTTTACCGATCACAGTACTTTTGAAAAAAGAGTGAGATTAATTTGAGATATATATTGATCTCTTTCTCTCTCTCTCTCTCTCTTGCCACATTAATTCTCCCTCTCTATTGCTACGTGGACTTCCCAATTTCCTCATGTCACAGTCCCTACAACTCCCTACAACGTACGTGTAGTAAACTTATTCATAGTAAGATAAAAAAAAATTTGTGACTAACAGGACAAGATTTGGAACTACTATTTGATTGAGTACCTGGTTTCCTTATGGTAACTATTTAGTTACCAATTACTGCAACTCTAGTTTTTAACCCACAAAACATAATAATAATAATAATAATAGTAATAATAAAAGAAAATAAACCATGGGTTATATGACTTAACATTAAGGCCAACCTTAGTTTTGGCCAAGAGATGTTGAGAATCGTGTTCCAAATGATCTTTTTGGACTTTAACTAGTCCTAGCACACCCACACATGCATTACGTAATTCATGTAAAAGATTTTTTAGTATGAACACATTTCAACAAAATGAGTTCTAAAGATATATTGATTCAATATCAAGCGCTCAAGTCCTTAAATCAAAATTCCAAATCCTTGTTCGAGGAGTACAGGTATCAAAATAAGTGAGAAGTACGTTCCTCAAGAGCGAATTGTGCACTGGTCCAAGCGTAGTCTGAATAGATTTAAATTGAATCTGGACGGTAGTAGTCTTGGAAATCCTGGTAATGGAGGTGGGGGAGGTATCCTTCGAGATGGTACAGGTAAAGTCGTCTTTGCTTTTTCTCGGCATTTTGGATTTGTGTCTAATAATGAAGTAGAGATCAGAGCGGTGTTAGAGGGGCTGATTCTTTGCAAACAGATGGGTGCTGTAAATATTGATATTGAATGCGATTCTTTGGTAGTGGTCAACTGGATTTTGAATAAGGAATGTACAGTTTGGTACCTTTGGGATTTTTGGGAGAAGATATTGAAGCTTTTGGAACAGTTTGAGTATTCTATTCATCATTGTTTCAGGGAAGCTAATAAAGTTGCAGACTACTTGGCCAAAGCTACGGTTTTGGGAGTTAATAATGTATTTAGCACGGCGGATCTTTTTGATAGAGAATTGAAAGGTTTGTATAGATTGGATAGATTGGGTATGCCTTATCTTCGGTTTAGGTAGTGTCTTTGGTTGTCTGTTAAGGTGGTGTTTATTTTTAGGCTGTTTTTTGTTTTCTTTGGTTGGCCCTTGGGTTCGTTTCTTTTCTTTTTTTTTCCTATTTGTAAAACCCAAGTGTAGAGTTTTGTTACCATGGTATTCCTCGGCCATAAGTGAGGTTCCTTAATAATCTTGGGACGGGGCTGCTATGTGGGTGGCTACCGGCTCTTTCCTTAAAAAAAAAAAAAAATCCTTGTTCGAGGTTAAGTTAAATCATCCTTGAACTCAAATCATCCACTTCAATCCACGTGTTTGGAGAGAAGCCGTACGTCAAAGCCTGTTTCAAGATCAAACTTTCAAGCTCTTGAATCATCAAGCCATCAAAGGAGATCTAATCAGAGGAATTTTTCTTTAATATGTTAAAAAATAGACAAACGGAGAGTTGTATCGGGCCTATTATTTGTTACAAACTAATAAAATTATTATTTTTCCACTTTTTTTCTTTCATTTGATTTTAGAACATGCATGAAATTTGTGTGTACAACTGCCTAGGTTAAAAAGAGTGAAATTAAGCTCGATTTGAGTCCCAAGTGAAAAGGAGAGGATAATGATGCAGGCTTTATTTCAATGGAAAATCAGTTTTGTGCAATTTTTTTTTTGTCGAAGAGATGTTTGATAGGCTGTGAGAAAAAATAGATAAAATGTTTGGGTCTATGAAAGACAAGCTAGACAAGGCTGGCGAGAGAAGGGGTGAGTGATAGGCTGCTGTGTTTGATGGGTTAGAATTGTTTGGATTTTGGTAATTGGCTTGGTTAGTTTATATTTGGACAGTCCCGATCTAGCCGGTCAGCATACATATATAATTTATGTAAGCAACTAAGCATGAAACCCGTAAATAATTATAAGATGTATATTTTGAAAAACTGACGTTTTGATTAGATACTGTATTTATGGATGTTACTAGACAGCATATGCTTACATAATTTATGTAAGCATGAAACCCATAAATAATTATCAGATGCTTATTTTGAAAAACTAACCATTAGATTAGATATTGTACTTATGGATATTATGCATGCCAAAAATTACAGTGATTTTATTTCAGAATTTTAAAGTACAGTTATGAAAATTAAACTATGACCGCTGAACAGCGACATTTCTGAAAAATCGACCTTTGGATGAGTAAAACTTTTGGAATACATAATAGGCATAAATACAATATCTAATCAAACAATCAATTTTTCAAAATAGCATAATATTCAATGTACTTCATGCTCGTGTAAGCTTATATAATTAAACATTTGCTGATGGATCATTTCTGATATTTGGATTGTGTTGCCAGAATGGCAAAGGGCAGTTATAGGTGGGGTCGCCGCCATGGAAAGGTTTATGGGTTTGTCTGTTTAGTTTAATTTGTGTTAGTGTTGACTTGGTAAGTTCCACTTATCACCAACTATAGAAATGTGCAGCTTATATATAATATATATGTCATGACAATGAAACACACTCATTCCTTCCAAGACCAGATACAAAGATAAGATTATAGACCATTATTAAAACACAAGTTGAAAAAACATTTCATCCGTACAGTTTCGTTCCTATGTTCTGATATCAAAGCTGTACTTTCCATATATATATATAAAGTCGATCTTGTGCATATATGCCAATTTTAGTTAAAATTAAATGATATCTTAAAAAAATAATGGGATATATATTTTAAAAAACTGACCAATATATGGATTAGATACTATTCTTATTCATATAATGCATGCCAAAATTTAGTGTTCCAAAGTCAATATCTTAAAATACAAATAATGAAAAACCGTGACTACTGAAAACTGTCACAATTTTTCTCGATGACATTTTAGAGAAACCGACTATTAGATCAATGTGATTTTTGGTGTGTATGACATACATAAGAATAGTATTTAATTCAACGATCAGTTTTTCAAAATACAAATCCCATAATTACTTATAAACCTAAGGCTTAGTTTAGCTAAAGTAAGCCTACATGGATAGGATCATTTATGTAAAAGTATATACATTAGCGTTTGGTTGGCCGGATTCCTTTTTTGATTCTTTTTTTTTTTCTCTTTCCGGCGGCTGACAATACCTGTCCTTTAAAATTGAATTATAAATGGCACGTTTGGTTGGATTCCTTCTTTTGTTTACTTTATTATATATTTTTACCTGGCTGCCTATTTTTACCTGGCTGCTCACATGTCCTTTACAATTGAATTTTAATCCATTAAGTTAAGGTCCGACTTTTTAATCATAAGATTCTGACATAATGTTTAAACAACAGTAATACTACATATTTCAAAATATTGTTCTAAAAAAGCCCTAAGCACAAATGAAATTTATATATAGTCTTTGGTAATTTCAGTGTACTTAAGGCTGGTTTTATAAAATTCCGACCATCGGATCGGCATGATTTTTTGCAGGGGTCGCATGCAGGGGGTGAGCATCATATCCAACAGTCGGAATTTGGAACCGACCACCAGAACACGGCCAAATGGCCGTGCAGTCCACTTGCAATCTGGACTGTAATGGATCGTTTATATATATATATATATTGAGCCGATTCACTTGACACATTAATTTATCTCTCATAACAACTCCTAATCTCATCCATTACTTTCACTTTAATCTAAGGTCCATGAATGCATTGATTTTAAAAACAAGAGTTTGACTTTTGAATTTTTTCTCTCGTGCCTATGTAGTCTTCTTCCTCACTTTTCACTTTCTCTCTCCTGCCCACACTCTCTACCACACCCAACCCATCTCTCTCTCTCCCCTCCCATCCATGATCCACCCCAACACCTCCTGACCCCACACGAACCCCATTTGGCTCTTTCTTCCTTCCTTGTACCTCCCCACGCCCCTACCTCCCATGGTCATCGGCCAATTTTTCGGTGAACAAAAAGCGAATTTTAATTGTCTATTTTCCTTTATAAATAAATAAATAAATAACAAGGTACTGCTCACCCCAAAATAGAACCAATAAAAGAGAAAAAAATAAAAATAAAAATAAAAACAAAATAAAAATGTTGAACAATGATATTTTGTCACCAAAAAATGTGTCCCGTTACATTTTGTCACCAAAAATGCTTCCCACGTCAAAAATGTGTCCCAATTACATTTACTAAATAGGATCTCCATACATAAATAAACTTTAACACATACTTCCTTTTCTTCTTCCTTTGGGCCAATTCAATACCACTTTTCAATCTTCCAGAATTATTTTCAATGCCTTTCTCCTTTGCATCCTTTTTCCTTCCCTTTGTTCGTGATATGTTTGGATCCAACAGTAACATTTGAGAAGCACATCCATCGCCAACATTTTGGGGAATACTCATAGTAGGCTCAGAAAATTCATTCGGCACAACATCATTTTCCATTGTAAATAGCTTCTTGGATAATTCATTTATAGCTTCCATAAAAATTATATATGCCTTGTGCGAGTATGCAACATGACAAGCCTACTTATTAGATGTTTGACACATATGGCTTAGTCTCAATGTCTCGGTTTCTAATTTTCCATCATTCTCCACCAAACCTCCAGAATACATGAACCTGAATTTGTTTGCCTCTTACCTCCATCTTACTAGAATAAAATGATCAGGTATTGTATCAATGTCTAATCGAGCAAACACCCGCAACATATGCCTACAGAGAATTCCAATGAATGGAAAATATTGGCATTCACACATGCCTTCACAAGTTTGTAAATTTAACTTCACCACGAACTCTAGGTACTTGCCAAATTTTGATTTCAAAAGGTATGTGTGAAATTCATTGTCGCATCCCCTCTCTTTAACTTTGTATTCTTTAGAATAATTCCATTCTACCTCAAACTTATTGAACACATTTCTCGTATATACCATTGCTACATGCTTAAGAAGTAATTGACTGTCTCTGACAATACGATTATTGTGTTCCGTGACAAAGTCTTCATCAATTTCATTTTGCACAATTTTTTTATTGCTTGCTCATACTTGACAACAAATTCTCTAAGATTTGTCGAAGATGTAACAAATGCATCAAAAAATGAATTGATTCCCTCAATTTGTCCCGTAGTATTCATTCTAACAAAAAAAGTATCACGATTGTAGACGGGAGCTCAAGAATGGTGAATTTTGAAGAGTTGGTGAAGCCATTCATTTTCTTCCAAACTGTTATTTACAATTAATGTCTCCCACGCACCTCTTCTCAAAATCACCTCCCTTGTAGGTTGACCAAATACATTTTCACATCTAAGTCTTTAAATTTGACTTCTTGAAATATACATGTGCCAACTTTTTAGCAAACTTCTTTTTAATGTGCCAATTACACACGATGACGGGTGTTAGGAAAAACCTTGGCAATTGCTACCCCTATTGCCAAATCTTGATCGATGATTATAGAAATTGGATGGCGTCCCCTCATAGCTTCAAGCCACGTCTGAAACAACCACAAAAATGTGACCTCTGTTTTGTCCAAAGTACACAACCAAATTGAATGGTTTGAAGGTGACAGTTAACTTCAGTGAATGAAGCAAATGGCATATCATATTTGTTTGTTCGGTAGGTTGTGTCAAACGCGACTACATCCCCAAAATATTTAAACGCCATCCGTGAACAAGCGTTGACCCAAAACAGATTATCAGCTCTTCATCTTCATCGCATTGAACAGCATAAAATAATTGAGGGTTCTTTTCTTCTTTCGCCTAAAGTAGGTGAGGACAGATTGTGCATCCCCACCTACTCCCTCCCGATGCCTAACATTCCTTAAGTGATTTTAATCCCTTTTATCAAAACCAAAGTGTGAACCATCTAGCATTGATAGAACTTTCCCAACTTCCAAATTTTCTCTATGGAATGCCTCAATCAAATCCCTAACTGCTTTAGGCATATGACGGTTAGACTTCATTTTCATCCACCTAGATGGTGCAACTAATTTGTGGTTGTGCTCATTGTTGAAAACTGAAACCACAAATTTTCTCGACAACTTGTCATGCACAACTCGCAAATTAGCTTTACAACCACTCATAACAGTCGAACACCTTCTTCAACTATGTCACTCTATCATTCTTAGTGGTAGAGACATGCTTCCCTTCATGAACGCATACAAATTTAGCATTAGAAACCGAATCATACCGTGATCTCGACTTACTTGAAGTTCGAGTACGAATGCAAAATCCCTCATGTCAACCATAATACTAATAGAACGTTTTTGCTTCTTCAATCATCCCAAAATCCATCCCCACGAAAGGTATTTTTTCTTGGGAGTTTGGTCACAGTCCCTCTCATCACCTTGTAGCGATACTTTATCAATTATCTAAATAAAATTAAAAAACTTAAATCAAACAATTAACTAAATAAAGTATCTCCATAACAATTATTTATTAAAATAAGACTAAAAAATGGGTTTGTCAATATGTAATCTAGCAAAAAAAAAATAGGGTTTTATTTCTGTCAATATTGTTTATATTATTTTGTCCAAGTATTCTCATCACTTTTTTAAAAAAAAAAAAAAAAAAAAACCTCAACACAAATCAAGCACAGATTGAATAGTGAAATATAGTCGTATTTAAAAATAAAATACTAACCGGTGATGATGGAACTACTATCAGTTTAGGTTCCATGAAGGAAAATGAGAGAGAGTCGTCGCGAGGTGCTTGTTCGCCGGCGAAATTGGTCGACGACCATGGGAGGCAGGGGCATGGGGAGGTGCAAAGAAGGAAAAAAAGAACCAGATGGGGTGCATGTGGGGTCAGGAGGTGTTAGGGTGGATCATGGATGGGAGGGGAGAGAGAGAGATGGGTTGCGTGTGGCAGAGAGTGTGGGCAGGAGAGAAAAAGTGAAAAGTGAGGAAAGAGACCACAAAAGCAAGAGAGAGAAAATGCAAAAGTCAAACTCTTGTTTTTAAAATTAATGCATTCATGGCCCTTATATTAAAGTGAAAGGAATAGAAGAGATTAAGAGTTGTTATAAGAGTCAAATTAATGTGTCATGTGAACTAGCCCCTATATTTAGATGTTCTTATGTTAGGTTTGGTTCTGTTGGGTTTTTTTTTTTTTTTTTTTTAAGGTCTCAAATATAGTTTTAGAAATAAAATTAAAAAACAAAACAAAACCAAACAAAAACATTCCAATCTATCTTAAGTGTTGGGCATTGAGACTATTTTTCCTTTTTGTTTTTAAAAGTTTTAGGTGATCTTATGTATATGACCAAATAAGTCTTGACTTTTCTCCCATTCCATGTGGCATGGTAAGAGAATTTCTAATGCATTCATGCCATTTGACGTGTCAATGCCAAAATTTGGTACCCCAAATGGTATCAATGTCACATTAATTTTAGTGTCTATGTGCTTCAATACATTAAAACTATATTTTGATATTGCTGTCTTTTTTTATGAAAAAGTATGATATGATAGAAATAGTAACTGCTATTTAAGGTGCCAAATTTAGCAGCCTTTGCTGCCGTTACTAAACTTTGACACCTGAAATATGAGCATCCAATTGGATCAACCTATTTGAATTGGATGCCAATACCAAATTTTAATAATGATAGTTTAAATAGCATCTCATTGGAGTTGTTCTAATATAATAATCATGTCAGTCTATTAAAGTGATATTAGTCTATTAAAAAAATAAAAACCTTAAAGTGACAAAATAAAAAATAATTTTTTTAGAGAGAGAGAGAGAGAGAGAGAGTTTGATAAGACTTAAGGGTCCGTTTGGTTGCTGGTAATAGTCCTCAGAAATGGGGTATAGTTCATAATTGCAGTGTTTGGGGTGCATTGTTGGCTAGGAAAGTTGGATTCCCATGGGATTAAGATTCCCATCAAATGAGCAATTTTTAACGTACAAATGGGCGGGATTGATTGTTGTTTCCCGGGAATCAGAATTAATGAAAATCTTAATGATAAGCATGCCCCCTCATCTTATATTTGAAAAATATTTAGTGACTACCATGTCCTAAACTTATTCGATGGTGAGAAGAAACCTATTCGCTGGCGAGCCCTTTGATTCGCGTTGGTGAGAAGAAGATCGAACAAGAAAAAGGAAGAAGAAGCTGGAAAAGAATATTGGCATTGGTTCTAATGGGCCATAGCTATCAAACCTTAACCTCTTGCGATTGAGAGGCTTCACCATCAGATCTGGTGTTGGATTTGGGTGGACTGCACTGCGATTAAGAGGCATCACTGTCATGGACCTTCAGCCACTGTCGCAATCACACAAATGGTGGAGAAAGCCTTCGTGCGCTGCAGATCTGGTCACCTTCTCCAAGTAGCAGATCTGGTCATCTTCTCCAATATTTTGCGGCTTCCTCTTTTCATTGATGCCATGTCTATTTTTCTTATTCTGATTTATGATATATATATACAGAAATGATCCATTGCAGTCTAGACGGCATACCAAATTACGATCCTATTACAATCCAACCGTTCATTTTAAACTAAGCCATCCAATGGCTTAGAAGAAGTCAGCTTTTCACCAAAACCAAGGCAAAAGTCTAACCTTAGTCACTTTGTTATCCCCTATTTACTTCTTTCTCTACCGATCGCTCTTTAACTCTCCTGCCCACCGGCGACATCACCGGCTATTTCCACCGCCGGCGACATCACCGTTCTACCCTCCCTCTCTCTCTACCTAGTTCTCTCTCTCTCTCTCTCTCTCTCTCTCTCTCTCTCCAAGTAGCTACCGTCGATGACTCTCTCGCATTCTCTCTCTCTTATGGCAACCTCCCATTGCTCTGGCCAACCCTCCGGTGACACTCCACATTATTCTTTTTCCACCTTTTGTTTAAACTTCACAGTTTAGACACTAATTAAGACTACAATCCATGCAATGTGTTCAACCAATAAAAATTCATGCACCAAAATCAGCGACTAAAAGATTGTAGCTAGACCATTTCATTTCTTCTTTGAAATAATTGATTCGGATGAGTCAGATCAAACTTAAAAGTCATATATTAATCACAAAATGAACATACCAAAGGTTTTGGGGAACATCATGCTTGTACATGAAGAAATCCTAGTGGTCTTTCATGTGGTTTATAAACAATAATCCAATTTCCATAATGAAAGAGGTAACCCTAATTCAACTAGATGAACTAGATTGATAAACCTATGCAGTGATATCAAAACTTAAATAAACAGAGTGAAGCACTTCAACCAAAAATACTACACAATTATGGATCTGCACAACCTATAGCCTTTCTCCCAACTGACAATATGTGGCATGTTTTGGATCATATTTTACCACCAAATTCATCAAGTTATTGGGATCGGAGAATCCGCCCAACAAAATATAGTTGAAAAGTGTGTGCCAGTCATCAAAAATATAGTTGAGAAGTGTACAGTAGTCATCAAATTTGGGAAGTCGTCGTCGGGGAGATAGAAGGAGAGAGTGTCACCAGCAGTGGCTATTCAAGGAGCGAGAGAGAGAGAGAGTGGGAGGGTAGAACGATGATGTCACCAGTGGTGAAAATTGTAATGCTCCAACCTAACAAGATGTACCGACCATCCTAGGTAGGTCGACACGTGTTATGATGGAGATACAACCTGATATACTCATCCATATTTCCATACTCAGGAGAAAGAAACTTAGTAGTATCAAATACATGAAATGAAATGTGCATACATATGTCCCTAGTCGAGTAGTACATACTATCCACTAATACATCCATCAAATAAAATATTATAATGCCAACATCCTTGGCATATGGGCATAAACAAGATGCGTAACAGTTCAAGAAGACTAATCTCTAACCCTGCTCCGAACATACTGCATGAATGCACCAAATGCAATTAGGCCAACTACTACAGACAAAGAGCCCCCCTCAGGCGAGTTACTACCAGAAACTTGAACATCAGCTGCATAAAACACAGCGTGAGCTGGGAATGCTCAGTAGAAATTTTATCCTTAACTAACAATAATAATATAGATGCATGGATTAATTCAGTAAGCAACACATAATGATATTTCTAAAACAGTTTATAAATTCAGTGTGGGCTTTCGTATTTCATAAACCATTTACAATCAAACCAACCATCACCGGCTCACGAAAGTATTACAGTCGTTGCATTTCAGGCTAACAAGCCCCCAGCTCAGAGGCTAAAATATAACCCTATGGGGTTCTTCTTCTGAGGGTAATCTGGCTAGTTACCTTACACGGTCAACTGCCAAGCCACTTACTGAGCTATTCCTTCGGGTCCACTCTAAGGTCCATGGGCCCTTATATCCCCTGTAATACAACTAAGCCAAAAATACCAAGCATCTCATTCATATCACATCACATTTGCCAAAATGGGCATAGATCATTGTGAAAGGCATTTAGATAAGGTTAACAAAGCATCATTTCATAAAATGAACATCTTTCCAATGTAAATTCAAGTAGTCAATTTATATGCCATCACCAAGCCAACATAAAGCATGCCATACATATTGTATCAAAGCAAGTATAATCCCATGCATCATAGTTATTTAAAATACATTTCAGAGAATTATCGACATAAACATTTCAAGAAAATCATATTATCAGTGCTAGTAAGGATAGACATATTCCTACCTTCCAAATGCAATCCCTAAACTTCAGTTCTTTTCCCACAAATGCAACCTTAGCTGGCGAAAGGATAGTCTATCGGACTATCAGGATCTGGAATAGAAAGATAAACAATGCATTCTTAACTCCTAGCTTCAACACAAGAGTAAAAGAAAATGAACTGAAGCTTCACAAGCCAACCCACTTCATTCAAACCCCAGTGTTCAAGAAAATTGGGTTTTATAAGCCTTTCAAACATATAAAGTTTTGATTTGAAAAAGGGAAGTCGAATATGAAAGGCTCAACACTTAGGATTAAATAGCAAATAGACTGGAAAGGGGCATCACCGATAATGCACTTGTGCATTATCGGTAATGAAACTCTTCTGCTGGCCATAAAACAAAGCATTACCGATAATGCACTAAGGCATTATCATTAATGACACACTCCTTCGAGCATATCCGAGTTACAACTTCTCCCATACAACACAAACACCCACCAAACATCGATCAAGCACTATCAAACCTTAGATCCACCATAGTTCGCTTAAAAAACACCAAAGACTCCATTTTTATAGAAATCCAACGGTTAGATCCTTAGATCTACCGTGTTTTGACAATAAACCCACAAAATCCATGTTTAACACAAACCAAACCAAAACACGTCCAAATCCCTCGACAGACCACAAAACCCAACTACAAACACTTCAAGACATCACCCCCAAGCTTTACATTCTTCAACCCTCACAAAACCACCAAAACCCATGAAATGGGTTTGAAACAAAAATGAAAAAGAAAGATAGAAGATGAGGAAGATGACTGCAAGGTGTAGAGTGTACCTGCACCGACAACGAAGCAGCTACCAGTAATCTCTGGCGGCGCTCTCTCTCTCTCCCTCTCCCGAGCTCTCCTTTTCACTCTCCCTCACGGCCAACTGAGGTTAAAATGGAAAGAAAAAGGATTTAAGGGCATATATATATATACATGGGACGTAAATGGAATTTTTCAGAAAGCTTTTTTTCCATTAAATGCAATAAAATAATGTTATAAAAATACGAGTTATCAAAGAAATGACAGTTGATGTGGTCGATAGCTATGGGCAGGAGAGTTAGAGAGAGACCAAGTAGAGACAGAAGTAAATGGGGACAGGAAAGTGACTAAGGTCAAACTTTTAACTTGGTTTTGGTGAAAAGGCTGACTTCTTTTAAGCCATTGGATGACTTGATTTAAAATGTACGGTTGGATTGCAAATGGATCTTATATATATATATATATATATATATATATATATATATATATATATATATATATATATATATATAATGCTTTGCATATGAGGACGTGCGTTTTCCTCAAATTGTGCGGACGTGGCTCTTCAGCCATAGGATGAAATTAAATGACATCTAACGGTTGCATCTCATCCACCTTACTAAACCCAGTTCACTTTAGAACCCACGTGAAATCCTCTTCTCTTCAGCCTGTACAGCAAAAGGAATAATGCATTAACAAGATAAAATGAATAGAAGATCGCAATGGAATAACCAACTAACCGTCCAGAGAAAAACACAAGCAAGAGTGAAGAGCAGACTTCCAGATGAAAACACAAGCAATAGTAACAGAAGTAAAGAGTAGAGGCTAGGAAAAGGTTGCTACAAAATCTTTTTTCTAGAAAAAAATCTAAGTTAGGAATAGATTAGAAATCATTCAATAATTAATGAAGAAACATATTTTAAACTTTCCAAAAACATCAAATACCAAAACAGGGCAAAAAAAACTATTGAATTACGTGTCCACAATAAACTAAAAGTGAAAGCATTTTGAAATTTGTAATGCACCGAGAAGAGAAGCCCTCTAAATACAAAAAAAAAAAAAAATTAATAAAAACAATTACCAAATTTAAACTTACAATTACACAAAGAAAATATTGTTTTCATTGTTCCAAAATTTCAAAGTAAGAGTATAAAATATGGAGAGATAAACAGCTTGGAAAGAAGACTGTACAGTAAAAGCCCTAAATCCCAAAATCTGATGCAAAATCCCTAAACCTGACATAGCCTACAAAATATTTTGGGCATTTGATGCAAAACCCTAAATCTGCAAAAGCCCTATTTTTCTTTTTTAAAAAATATATATATAAAATAAAATCTGTAAAAAAAAAGCCCTAATTTACAATTTTGTAGCTTGGTGAGGAAAATGGAGTGTGGCATTTCGAATGGAGCTTGAGCTTGAGTGTGAGCTTGTCAATGGCTGTTAAGGCTCCTTCAACCCCACAAATCAGCTGCGCGTCTCTTCTCTTGAGTCTTGAGGTTCGAATGGCTCCGTCGAACCTCAAGAATCTGATGGTTTCACCTTTCCTCTCTTGAGCTCTCTTGAGTCTTGGGGTTCTTCAAGCTCTTTTTGGGGAAGTGTGGTAAGTTCGAATGGGGGTGTGGCTAAAGAGAAGAGGGTTTCCTTTTGCTGTACAGGCTGAAGAGAAGAGGATTTCACGTGGGTTCTAAAGTGAACCAGGTTTAGTAAAGTGTATGAGATGCAACCGTTAGATGTCATTTAATTTCATCCTATGGCTGAAGAGCCACGTCCGCACAATTTGAGGAAAATGTACATCCTCATATGTATATATTTATATATATATATATATATATATTAGCCTTATGGCTACCCTCATGACCTTTTAGGTCAAGTTTTGATGATAATAAACATGTCTTGTGGGCTAATATGTTATCAAGTGATGCAAGGTTAATACTTGTTGGGACTATCATGAATGCATCAAGGACTCAAGCAAAACACAAGTCAAGCACATGGGTTGAGCCTAAACCTGGCAAGTTTCATGGTGACTCAAGCTCAAGAAGCTATAAAACTCAAGACATCTCATGACCTTGTATTAATTGTTATTTTTTTGTCTTTGAGTGTCTTAGGGTTATTTGTAAAGCTCTTTCCATTGTTAAAAGCTATAATGCAATAACAACCATAGCTTGACCTTGGGAGATTCCCATCACCTTTATGGACTTTTAGGTCTTCGGTTAGCGACACTTAATTTGGTCTTTGGTGATTCTTTTAAGTATTGGATGAAGTGGCATTTTGCCTTCTTTAGATTCAAAATTCGTTTTACATAGAATCTAGCAAGGCCGTTCGAACTGGCTTGCAAAGCTGTTAGAACAGAATTTCCAGTTTAGGGATGTCAATGGGGTGGGGTGGGTTTTTGCTTTCTCAATCCCGTCCCATGAATAAAAATTATTTTCCAAACCCGTCCCAATCCCAACTTAAAACGGGACGAAGCGGGGTGAGAATTATGCAGGGCAACGCAGGTTTTCCCATCGGGTTTGAGAAAATAATTAAAATATTTTTTAAACTTATATTTTATTTTATTTTAGAATGAATCCTAACCATAATCTCAACAAATTTTGATTTCAATCTTGGATTAGAAGTATTTGTAGTTAAAATAAATATTTATACACACTAACTTGGTGAAAAAAATAGAAAAAAAATTGAAATGATAAAAATCTTAAAACACTAAATATTGTAAATAAATGAAAAAGATTTTAGTATAATTATATATACATAGATATTCGGGGCGGGGCGGGGCGGAGAAGCCATATCCCATTCCAGTCCCAAACCCTATAGGGTTTTTAATTTTTTTCCCAAACCCTATAGGGTTTTCAAATCTATTTCCAAAACCTCTCCCAATAGGGGCGGGGCGGGTTACCCTTTTAACTCATCTCATTAACATCCCTAGTCCTGTTTGAACGGGACAGAAACTGTATCTCAGCGGACTTGACCGTATGAATGAATTATGGGATTTTCACTAAGGCCGTCCAAACAGTGATTCGGACCGTTCAAACGTGCTTCACTATTTTCAAATTTAACGGTTAGTTCGTTGAAATGGGTTCTCGAGCCATTCGAACGGTATATGTAGATTTCTCACATTTGCTGCATTTAATGCTCCCAGCCACCTTGTTTGTGATTGAATAGGTGGAAAACAGCTCTATTTGGTTGAAAGGCTATACAATCCATCTTCTCTCTTCATTCAAGCTCTACCAAAAGCATTTACTTACATCCTCCAAGAGAATTCATTCATCCTTTGTTATTTCTCTCTCAACTAACTCTTAAGAGCATTTATTAGTCTTTAATAGTTGAAGAGCTATTAGTGTGAGCTTATCAATTGTACAAATCAACTTGTTGAAGCACTCTTTTGTACTCTACTATCTTGTACTCATTTGGAAGCTAGGGTTTAGGAAAACCCATTTGTGAAACTTGGTGTTTGTTGGTCAAACACAAGTTACTTGGTGTAAGGTTTGATCTTTACCGGTCAAAGGGAACATTATAGTAGATTGAGGAATCTTAGAGCTTGGTGCTTGAGGCATGAACGTAGGCTTGGTGTGGAACTACGTTAAAATCACGTGTTTGATCTCCCTATCCTTTTATCTTCATATCATTTGTTGCAAATTGTTCTTTACTTTATCTTGGAAATTATTTATTGGTGTGTGAATTGAAAAATTGACATAGGTTTGCCTTAGACACTATTCACCCCCTCTAGTGTCTCTAGTTGGGATTACAATATACAATCTCGATCTAGTGAGCCTATGCTTACATAAGTTACGCAACCTATAGATAATTGTGGGATGCATATTTTGAAAAAAACCATTGGATTAGATATTGTACTTATGAATGTCATGTATGCCAAAAATCACAGTGATCTGACGGTCTTTTCTCAGAAATGTCCCTAATAAAACTGTGACAGTTACGGTGATCCAATGTCAGAATTTCAAAATATAGCTATGAAAAACTGTGACCACTTAAAACTGTTATAGTTTTCTCAGTGACATTTCTAAGAATCCAACTGTTGGATCACTCTATTTTTTGGCATACATATATGACGTGCAAAAGTACGATATCGAATCCAACGATCAGTTTTTCAAAATATACTTCATACAATTATCTATAGACTTCATGCTGACATAAGTTTATATAAGCATACGTTAACTTGGTTTCCCTTATCAGTTTTGAGAAATCAACTGTTGGATCAATGTATTTTTTTTTTGGCATGCATAATGTATATAAGTAGAATATATAATCCGACAATCGATTTCTCAAAATAATTATCTCACACTGGGTTCTGCAAATCGTGTGTCAAATTAAGAGTAAAAACTATGCGTTAAGCAACATGTTCATATATATATATATATATATATATATACTAGTAGCCATCCCGTGCGATGGGCAGCAATCACCGAAACCCAACCTTATGAACAAAATTCATTATTTCATCCACTATTAACTGTCTTAGTTATAATTAAAATCTCAATTACAACTGCATCACTTCCGTTTTAAATTAAAGATGATCTTATAGTCTAAAGAATATAGTATCCGGTATTTTTTTTTCTTAAAGAATATAGTATCCACTAATCCAAACTAAATCTTCAAAGTTTTTTTTTTTTAATCCAACAACCACATCTTTGACTAAAAAAATATAAGAAAGAAAATGAAAAAAATACTAACTGGGGCTAGCCCAGTTGTCCAGGCCCGTGATCCTCTTGTAAGAGGTCGCAGGTTTGAACATCGCCGAAGGTGAGGTTTGTGTGGATGTTAACTTGATGTGGTGGACTTCTATCCCCATGGCACCCCACAATTCCCACAATTCTACCTATACCCAAAAAAAAAAAAGGAATTAGAAAAATGAGAAAAAGCATATCTACCAATAATATCCAAGTAGTCAAGTTTACTTACTTAACATAATAATTTTAGTATTATATTTATACTTTTTTTGGTTTAATAGGTAACATACTATTTTATATTCGAATAATAATTTAGGATAGTGTGAATAGTAGTAATAAGAATAGTATTCAATGCAGAGCTCTATTGCATCAATTACACTGTAAATAAATAGATTTTCATTACAAATTATTTTGTCATCAATTACACTGTAAAATATATTAAGCTATGACATTAATTATACTGTTTTTATATATATATCAAGTATTGCAAAGAAAGATTTGCATGGAAGAGGATTGTGGCATGGTAGAGGATGCGACATTGGAGTAGTTGACTTGGGTGGGGAGATAAGTATGGAAAGATTCAAATCATGGGGAGAGATGGAAGATTGCATATGGGGAAAGATTGGAATTTGATTGGCTGTGAGATATGGGGATTGGGAGAGGTTGACTTGGGTTGAGATATTGGCAAGGAAATATTTTGACTCTGTGAGGATTTGGAAGGGGGCATAATGGAAGGGATTTGCATAGATGGAAAGATGCGCGGCAGTTTGGTGTAACAATTTGGCAAATAGATTTGCTAATTTCTAACTAAAATTAAGTTAATCTAAATTTGGGAATCAACTTTTGCTTGGGTGTATTTAAAGAAGACATGAAAAAAAAAAAAAAAAAAGAATGAATTTAAACTTCCAATATATATTTAATTTCAAACTTAATAAACCTACCAACCCACTGACTCACATCCAAAGATTAATTAGAAAATATGGTTGATCTAAGAGTTCGATAATGAATAGTGTCAAATGGTTGAATTGCAATGTGTTAAACCTAAGTTCACAACATGCACTCAAAACCAAAACTATCTCTTGTTTTTAATGAACAATATGTGTAATGGATAGAGTGCAATGGACTAAATTAGACCAAATTTTTTTACGAAAAATTATCCAAGAGTCTCATTTTGATTTTTTTTTTTTTTTTTTTTTTCCCAAAAAGTCCCATTAATTTTTTATTTTATTTAAATTTTTAAATTTTAATATTTTTTTTTTTTTTTTTTTACCCAAAAGTCCAAGCACTTTAAAAAAACTTATTTATGCATTAGTTTCCCAAGCACTTCCAAAAAAACTTATCTATGCCTCAATTTTCTGCAAAATGATCAGTTTCTGCCAAATCAAAGAACAAACTGATTTGTTTCTCATTGAAAAGGATTTTTGAGTAAAGTGTAAAGATGGCGGGATTTTTGGGTAAACAAAATTTATAAATAGGATCTATGGGTAAACACTCCATTTTTTAAGATAGATATTGTGATTTTGTTTCTTAAGATGGCCGGCTAAGTTTGTTTTTACAAAACTACCTAAAATTAGGTCAATCTAAATTTGGGAATCTACTTTTTGATTGGATGTAATATATTTAGGTTCAACAAACATGGATAGATATAATAAAACCTCAAATTTTAATTATTGTTGCATGTATATTGATGAATTACATTGTCCTCTTATCCAAATCTAAAATGATGGACATGGAAGCATAAGGATAGCTCAATCCTTATAAAGGTTATGGAAGATGAGAGATGCCTTCAAGGCCCTAATATTGATATTGAGCTGTACACAATAAAGAAACAAAATGAAACCAAAAGGTTAATAGGTTGATGCATATATAATTGTTGATGCATATTGCAGAAAATTTATTGTCACATTCCTATTTTGCTATAGTGACAAAAGGAGAGATTGACTTTTCACACTTTACATGAATATTTTCTCGTTCAGGTAGATTTTTTTTAATACCATAATTAATGGACTTTATATATGTTTTTGGTAAAGAACGAAACCCTCAAAACAAAGAATTTACTTAATTAATTAGGAATTTAAAATTTGGGATTTTACAATATATCAACCAACAAATTAGGAAGCTAAATTTTCTTTTAAAACAATATTGGAGACTTGATTTGGAAAGAAGAATAAATTATTTATTTAATTGGGAACCTAAATTTTAGGATTTCACATGATATCATCCGACAAATTAGGGAATTTAATTTTCTTTTAAAAAAAAATTTGGGGATTTGATTTGGAAGAAAAATTAAATTATTTACTAATAAAATTCTTGTACCAAAAAAAAATAATTGATTTTCTTGTACCCAATATATATATATATATATATATATATATATATATCCTATTTGGTAATGTGGCTAAAAAAAGAATACAAGAATTGAAAGCCAAAATCATCTTCAATTTTTTTTTAATTGCTGCTAAATGAATATGCAATTATATACATAAACATATGAACTCCATAAATTGAAAAAGAAATACTCCATTAAAATTCATGCACAATATAACATAATCTCCTACGCATCACGTGAGATTTCAACTAATAGAATAAAATAAAATAAAATAAGAAATATTAAAGTTTCTAGAATATATATAGGATTCTGATTTTGTGTTTGGTTGCTGAGAAAATAGTAGAAAATTAATGAAGGAGGAGGTATGGGTATATATATGTGATTCTGATTTTATGTTTGGTTGCCGAGAACAGGGTGAGAAAATATTGGAGGAAAAGATATGGGAAGGGTTATAATGGGAATTTTAAACCATTTGGTGAAGGGAGCGGAAATCCCATAAACTCGTGATAGTGCATATAGATCATGCCATAAAAAATTAAATCCGAATCCTTTACAATAAAGAGATGAATCCGTACCTTTGGGATCTATCTGGATTGATCTCAATGAATTGTGAACTGTAGAAATCTGCTCGAGTTCTTCAAGCTTTCTACCGTATTCCTCCTATGCTAGAACGTGAAGAGAGAGTGGCTCTCTTTGTGCTCAACTTGTTAGGCGGCTGCCTCTAGGGTTTAGAAATAATATTTCATCTAACCTAGAGGCTGCCCAACAGGGCATATATATAGGCTACGGTAAGGACCTAAAAGCAAATAAGTTTCGGACTCCCAATATAAATATTAATTATAATTCATTCCACTAAAGAATTATAATTGCACTCCCTCGCTTATTCGAAATTCTATTTCAAGCTCTTTGTTATTAAATACTGATTAATCTCTCAACGTTAAGATTACAGATACCTGTTGATTAAATTAAATTACTGACAATTTTATTTAATCAACATCTGTTAATCTCCTTGAGACCTTCCACTTAACTTATTTGATATATCGGATACAAAATCCACCTGTAGGGTTTGATATAATCAAAACTTATAAGCATCCTCAAGGGGGTATCATCAATCCATAGTACAAGACGTGGATTCCTTTAATGATTAATATACATCATACGCTTAATGTCATTACCCAACTCACCGAGTTTATTGACCCATAAAAGATCTCACTCTATATGAATCAAGATAACAAATACTAAGTGTATGTGTATATTAAATATTTCAGGATTAAGAGCATAAGTATTCATAATAACCATGAGGTATAAATTGTTTAATATGTCAATATAAAACAATTACCTCAAAACAGTTTCGTTCAATACACACAAGTGTACTAGCACAAGAAGTTGGAACTAAACCGTTCCCTATAGTCAAGACAGACCTACTGAAATCTTGTGCTACAATCTTACCGATGGTGTGTCCCTCAGACTGTGAACAATAAGCTTATATTGTACAAGAACTGATGATCCGATCTTTTGTGTGTAAGCCGAACTCTACACACCAGATCATCTACTATGTAGAATAAAAAACACACATGCATAATATTAGATATATAATATAATACAAACATTAACTCATACAGATTCTCATTAAAATGAAAATACCAGAATTTATTAATAAATAAATATCAAGGTCCCATACATAAAAGTATGGCTTTTAGTATATAACCCTAACAATTGGAATGTTATCCCAATATACATTCCTATCTAACAAAACATTAGAATCAGGAATCCTATTTCACATTCCTAACTAACCAAATATTGGAATTGGAATGATTTTTAGCAAACTCCATTTCCATTCCCTGATAAGGTGATACCTGAGCAATTCAAGCCAAAAGACAAAGCAACGGTGTGACTCCGGAGTTGCACCAAAGTCCTAGTGGTCAGTTATTTTATTTTATTTATTTTATTAATTTATTAATTATAAATTAAATAGGATTTGGTCTAACACTAATTAAGAACAAAGCTGCCCGTAGTTCACGGGTTCGGGCAGCTAAAATGAAGGGTTGACTTTACCAAGTTGGCAACGTGGCTACGCAACCCTAATATACGGCTTTGTACTTCCACGACGTCATGCGCACGTGTGAGATACCTAATGCTCATCCGTACGTCGTCGCAATCTGTTAGGATAAATTACTGTCTCTGCAGCTTCACAAAAATACACACATTCACATACCTCTCTCTCTCGTTTCTCTTATCTATATTTCTTAATTTGTCACAGTTTCTCTCTCTCTCTCTCTCTCTCTCTCTCTCTCTCTCTCTGTGTAAGATTGTGAAGATGATGTATGAACAACAACAACAAACAACGAGAATGGATGTAAGGAAAAGGATGGAGAGGAAAAGATCCATAGAGGAAGAAGGACTTGAAATTATTGATTTGAGTGGGATGTGTTTGGATTCTTTGCCAAATCCTTCTCTTAATTTAGCCACAATTTGCAAATTAGACCTTTCCAACAATAATATTCAGGTACTTTCAATTATCCATCCTTTCTATATATACTTTTTCTTCTTTAATTTTTATTTTTTAATATTTTATATATATATATATATATATATATATATGATCCATTTGAAGAAGTTTCATACAACTAATCAAATCTTCATGCAAAAATGAGAATCTGTTCTTCTTTTTTTTTTTCCCCCTAATTATTTATTTTTGCTATTTTGAGCCATATATTAATAGATTATGTAGTGGAAGTCAAATAGCCTCATTTTTCTTCCACCTTCATCTTTTTGCTATTTGCTAATACTGAAACTCTTTCTCTCTCTCTTTCTCTCTGCCGTCAATATTCATGGCTAAGAGAGAGAAGTTTTAATATCTTATAATCTTATCTCCTTATAGTATCTTAATTTTGGTTGTGAAATATTAATTGGACATGCAGAGCATACCAGAATCTTTAACAGCAAGATTGCTAAATGTGGTGGTATTGGACGTGCGCTCAAATCAGCTCAAATCCCTCCCAAATTCCATTGGGTGTCTCTCCAAGATCAAAGTTTTAAACATCTCCGGAAACCTCATTGAATCTCTCCCTAAATCTATTGAGAATTGCAGGTTTGTCATCCATCTCCTCATGTCTAATTTCAATTATACTAATTAAATGGCAGATAGAAAACCTGTTTTATCAGAAATTTGGGATTGGCCCATGCAGCTAAATTTTTTTTTTCTTTTTTCATTTCCCTTTCTCATTTAAACCACTCACTAACATTTTGAGTATATGCTCACTATATATTTTATTTTTTAATATTGGGTCCACATGTACGACTTCTTTCCAATCTCTCGTTTGAATTACTTACTCTCCTATTTCTTCAACAATGGGTTGAGCATCTCCAATTCATTCACGCTACTTGATGTGCCAAAATCAAAGTTTGATATTTCAAATGGCACAAAATTACATCAATGCCAAATTTTGGCACCTATATACTCTAATATATTAATATTATATTTTGGCATATTCCACTTTTCTGAAGAGAAAGTATGGTTCGACACAAATCGTCAAGTTCATAAATAGTCCCAAAGAAAAAAAAAAGGATACTTTGACTCTTAGAGCCACAGAAATTCAGAAAAAGAGTGCAATGAGATCCATGTTTTTTTCCCGATAAAAGACTTTAAGTTAACACATAATTCAAAAGAAAACTCTAGTTTCACATTGAAACCTCCTGTAATTAGGACACAGGCACGAGTTTCTTTACTTGTGCTTTGACAAGGGAATGAGTCACGGACGCTCATCTCCAATAGAGCCTGTTAAAAAGTCAAAACGTCTTCAATGTTTTGGGGACAATGGAACAACTGTGGCACGCATGCAAAGAAAGAGCAGCACCCAACCCTCCTCTCACTATCGTGGGGATGAGGATCCAGTATTTGGTTTTTTTTTTTTTTTTTTCTCTCTTGGATGATGTGTGATCATCCGGATCATCTGCATATTATCTAAATGAGAAAGCACATCATTCAGATCATGACATATTATCCAAGCATACCCAAACTCAAGTAGAAGATTCATACTTCTAACGTGGACATCTAAACATCACTTTAATAAGGTCAAACTTTTGGTGAATATAGTATCGGGGCGCGTATTTTAAGAGAGGATTGGTCTAACGTCTAATAAACAATCAAATAAGAAAAATACTAAAAGTACTAAATTTTAAACAAGTGCATTTTATGTAAATCTAGAACTAGATTTTAAAAAATTGACAGTTGAATTCAATAAACTTCTTATGGATTTTATTCTAGCAAAAAATTATAATAATTTAACGGTCAGTTTTTGAAAATATTCGATTGAAAAACAACTAGTGATATTTCCAAAAATAAAAAAGAAAATTTCTTTCGCAATGATCTTTTTCGAAAACCGACCGTTGGTTCGCTATAGTTTTTGGTGAATATGAAATTCATAAAAAGTATATCCAATCCAACGATTGGTTTTTCAAAATAAGTTCTGCATTTAGTTTTACGTAGATCATCTACGTAGGGCTAAATGCGTAACGTATTATGCAACTTTGCGTAAAGTGCACTTATAATAGAGTCTCTGTGTTTTAAATTACATTTTTTAAAATTAGCTAATATGAAAGTATGAAAGAACTTCTATTTAGAACTTCTGTTTTTTACTAAAATAAAATTTTTATCATATTTTCACGTGAGGTGATATAAAAAATATGGTATACTTCCACGTCAGATGATATAAAAAATATGATATAAAATAGGGCATTTTATCTCAAAATTTCTAACTTTTTCTAAAATTACCTATATAAATCCACTTTCAAAACATTTACAGTAATAAGTTTTTTTTTTCCCCAAATTGCCATTGAAAACAGTCAAATACCCAATTTTTTACTAAATTCCCAATTTTGATAAGAATACTCAATACTCATTTTTGTATATAATCCTCAATTTTTATTAAAAATATCCAATTATCTACTTTTTCTTGTATAATCAAATCACATTTATTAGGCCATCATTACAAAAAATAATAATAATAATAATAAAATGGATATTATGTGAAAAACATTAAATTGGATATTATGTATTGTCTTGGCCATTACGTATATTTATATTTCAAAGTTTTGATTTAGTAACTTAAGACATGATGTGATATATAGGTTGGTGTAATAATTGTGTACAGACTATTTTTTTTTTTTTTTTTTCTGTATTCTTAGCAAAGTTGGGGATTATTAACAAATTTCAGGATTGGGTATTGTTATGGGTATTGGATATTGTTAATAAAATTGGGGATTACTTGTTATATTGGGTATTTTGTGAAAAATTGGATATTATGTGAAAAAAATTCAAATTTTGTTTAACCGTTTGAAAGGTAAAACCGTCTTTTTTTGGGTATGTAAGGTTTTGTTTTGTAAATGTTTTGAAAGAGGGTTTATATGGGTAATATTTGAAAAACTTAGAAATTTAGAAGTAAAATGCCCAATAAAATATGATCAGAACACACATTAATTACTCTTCAAATTAAAAATGGATCTTTATTTATAACTGACTCGTCCACAAATGGATGGTAATTGCTAAATAGAAGTGTGTGGGGGGTGGTTAGATTTTATTCTTATAATAGATTAAGAAATACTGTAGAATATGATGTTTAATACACTGGAATATTTGAGTAATAATTGAATTCATATTTTATTAATACAGAACCCTAGAAGAACTGAATGCAAACTTCAACAAGTTGACAAGGCTACCCGACACCATTGGATTCGAGCTCATCAATCTTAAACAGCTCTCCGTCAACTCAAACAAGCTCATGTTTCTCCCTCACTCAGTCACTCACCTCATCTCCCTGCGTATTCTAGACGCTCGCCTTAACTGTCTTAGATCCCTCCCTGAAGACCTGGAGAACCTAATCAACCTGGAAATACTGAACGTGAGTCAAAACTTCCAGTACCTCGCCACTATACCATACTCCATAGGCCTCCTCATCTCCCTCGTCGAATTAGATGTAAGCTACAACAAGATCACCACGTTGCCTGATTCCATTGGATGTCTCAAGAAGCTACAGAAGCTGAGCGTTGAAGGGAACCCTCTTGTTTCGCCTCCAATGGAAGTGGTGGAGCAAGGCTTGCATGCAGTGAAAGAGTACTTGAGTGAGAAGATGAATGGTTCTCATAAGAGCTCGCCTAAGAAGAAATCATGGATTGGGAAATTGGTGAAATATGGAACATTTAATGGGCAGATGGCGAATGGGCTGAGGGAGGATAGAGAAGGGTTCATCATGCCGGATTATCGGCCGATCGATAGTCTTGCTTCGCCAAGGTATATGGGGATGTTTTCACCCCGTCGGCTCTTTTCGCCCCGTACTTATTTCACAAGATGAGGATGCATCATGCATGTTA
>JAESVK010001307.1:0-13135 GCA_017140935.1 Hamamelis virginiana
GAAAATATTGGGGTTTGAAGTAATGTTGCCATTTACCATGCATAGTGTATGGCACAACATAATTGTTAATAACTATATTATTACATAATCTAGAATATGTTAATCCGGTTACGAGTATGTTTAGACTGGGCTAGCATTTTATCCGAGCTAGCTCCAAGCCCAAACTCAATTTTGGGGCTGAAACATAGTCAAGCCCAGCCTAGCCCAAAATTCAACCACCCATATAGATCTGTTGTCCTGGAGGAAGTTGTATACTGCTGTGGCAGAATCTATGGTTGAGATCAGGGCGGAATCAGGATTTTTTTTTGAGGGCCAAAATTTTAATGTAGGAGAAATATTTTTTTTTATATGAAAGTGGCATTAAATAACCATTTTTATAATGTGTAAAATTATAATTTTATAAAATATTAGTACCAGAATCGCAATACCAAAAAAATTCATACAAATTTATTTGGCGATGATAGTATTCAACCCAAGGATTCGAAAGGTTAAATAGTATTTCCATCCGAAATCAGTATAATTCATAAGAATTTGTTAAAGTTCGTAGTCTATAGTTCAAAATAACCTATTTTAAGGTCATATTTTTCCTTAAAATTCAATTGAGTATAGCTCTCATTTTAAACCTTTTGGGTTATTATATATATATGATTCAAGTTTGCTCAAAACAAAAAAATGAACTGTTCTCACCTTAATTGAGGATGGTAAAAATATAAATGCATGATGTTTGTGTGAGCCTCTAGCCGAAATTCCCTCTCTTTCCTTAACATTCTCTCTAATGTACTCTCTTTTTCTTTTTTCTTTTCGACGGTTGCCTCAATCAATTTCCAAAATTTTAATTCTAATTTGTTCCTTCAATTTTATTGTTATATGTATATCAAGGGTGCTGGTCTTTAGAGTGGTTGTGTAATATATACAATATATAAAATAACATGAATGTGATTATAAGGTGCACCTAAAGTGACCTTAATAGGGCCTAATGTAGAGGATATTTTGAAACATTGACCGTTAGATTAGATGAACTGCTTATCAATTTCATGTTCGCAAAAAATCACAGTGATCCAACGGTCGGTTTATAAAAAACTTACTGGGAAAAAATTGTGATATAAAGTAGAAGAACAAAAATGTCACAATTTTTCTAAAAAATCGACCATTGGATCAATTTTGGGTTGAGAAGGTTTGATATCTTGTGCTCTACGGAAGAAAAAATGTTTGATATCTCGTGTCGTAATTTTTGGCACAATTTTCTATAAATAGCTTTTAACAGGTAACACTACTGTTGTGAACCAGCTAACCTGATCGGGAGGCCTCTCGTTCACTTTGGGGGTGTTCTTGAGTGGATTGTGGATGATGTTTATACGTCTCGATTTATCATTCTCTATTATCCACATTTATCCTTCTCTATTATCCACTTAAGATTGGGTTTTTGAAAAAGGATGAGAGTTTGTAAAAAATTAGGAGTCGCCACCTTATTTTTAGGGAACAAGGAAACCACAAAAAGAGTTTTATTTTTAATAAAACATTGACTCCATATTTTAAGGAAAAGTTTGGTCTTCGAATCAAAGTTGGATTCGGGGGCTAGGTTACGAAGTGGGAAGGTTCCAAGGAACTCCTTGTAGGCACTCACCTCGCCCTAATTAAAGGTCTTCTAATTACTATTGGGCTTTATCAAAATCTTATTATATCAATCCTATTTATCTAATCAACCATTGAAAATAGTGTAGATAATACTAGATAATAGATAATAATAAAATAAAAAGAAATCAAAGAAATCCTAAAGACCTTAGGAGACTAGAGTCATCCTAAGATTGGACTTGCATCCTATTGATTGCCTACGTACCTTACCAATTACTTGATAAGGATCAAAGTCCACGTAGTTCGATTACCTAGGATTCTCCTATTGTAATGAACTACACTATCATTAGAATTCTATCTTATCCAAGACTCTATCTTCGAGAGTTTTTATTAATTTAAAATCCTTTTTAGAAAATAATTCATAAATTAATAGATTCCCAATGAAGTTAGAATTCTTTTTAAATCATAATTCTTTTCCAATCACAACTCTTTTCAAAATGGGAATTCTATCCCGAATTAAATCCTTTCAAAAGGTGGAAATTCATTCCGAGTCAATTTCAAGAGTTCCAATTTCATTGGGATCCATTTAATGATGGATTGATTTTAGTAAAAACATTAGTTTTGAAAATCCTCTCGAAAATAAGATCCTAAACTCACTAGAATCCTAATTTTAATGTAATTCTTATAACAAAGGGGAATCCTAGGTGAAGCCAAGTGACTCCCCTAATCTAGAGTCCCTAACTACATCTTAAAGTAATCTAAACAACCTAAAATAGTAAAACAATGCATGCTGGAATTTATAAAAAATGCATGAAAAATGCGACTAAACAATTAAAAAAATGCATGAGAATGTCCTAAATGCAATCTAATTATTCTATGTGAACCTAGGCATGTTTATAGGTTGGTTTGACCCTAAAAAATGACTTTTAGTATACTTTAAAGGTACTTTCAATCTATGGACAGATTTGAATATACCCTTTAAAATGAACTAAAGCCCATGAAAATAACAAATAAAAAGAGTGAGAATGACTAATATGCATGCCAAAATAATATGCTAAAACACTATGCAAGACAATCAAGAGATCACATCATAATCATGCTTAAATTAATAACATTCATCACAAGGGAAGAAACTCACCATAACATGTTCCCTCGAACACAATTCATATATCAATCCATACTTAGGTATTCCATGTGATAACCTTTAATAATTAAGAATAAGGACAATGCTATCTAAAAAAAAAACAATACATGACCCTACTTCTAATACTAATATCCTAGCATGATAAAGACTCAAACTATAATAAAAATGGAAAATCATATCAACAAAGACTCACTCCTAACATGCACTCTAGTCGTGAAATATATCTAAAGCATGCTCACAATACTCATATAGCAATCAACATACTTTCAAATAAAGAAGAAGAAGACTATATTCATTATGTAAGAAAACTAGACTCAAAACAAAAAGGACCTATATGCATCTAGAAGACCATTATTGTACAAGCATTAATCTAAAACCTATTCTACATACTTAATCCTAACACAACATAGACATAAAAGAGAAGAAGAAGAAGAAGAAGAAGAAGAAGAAGAAAAATATAAAACTTTAAACAAACTATAAAACTCTACTAACCTCTTTGCCTCCTTCTCGCTTGCTCCAAGACTTCTCTTCAAGCTCCAAGGACTCCAAGGACCTCAAGGACTTTAAAACTTAAGCTAGAGTGCTATGAGGGAAGCATGTGCAATTGCTCAAGCCTCTACTCTCCAAGGTAGCTCTCTAAAGCTTATTCTGTGTGTTAAAACTGATTTCAGGGTCCTCTATTTATAGGGAGACCTGAATTTGATCGATGGCTGAGTTTAAATCTCTTAGGAATGATCCAAGGGCTCTAAACCAGCCTTCCAAGGTGTTCATACTCATCCCAAAGTCCCCAAGGCCGAATTGGACACATGCAAGGCTTGGAAGAGTCTCAAGCAGGTAAAAGACTGAAAATTAGCAATTACTGGGCGAGAGCATGGATGACCGTCCACCCTAGGACGGCCAACCGTACCCTAGGGAGGGCCAACAGTCCGGGGAGGGATGGTCATCGATCCTTCAGCCCAAATTTGATCTATTTTGGGCCTCTCTCGACCCGTCTCGGCTGTTTTCGGCTTTTCGGACCAGTTTCAAGTCCAAATTCGACGATTCAAGCGTCAAAACGATCGTGATTCGATTCTCCATGTTTTAAGAAGTGTTTGAAGTGAAAATGCATTGACCAAAGTCAAAGTTTTAGAGAAAAGTCGATCGATTAGCTGTTTAGGGCCAGCCGGGCTCAAATTAGGGTTTTGAAATCTGCTAACCGATTGCTCTCGAAATCATTTCTTCTTCTCGAAAAAAGTTTTAAAACATTTTTAAAAAGTGTTTTGAAGCCTTTGAAGGCTTTGGTTTGATAAAAAGATCGAATCTCGGTCATTTCCGGTCGAAACCTTAATCTGGGCTTGAAAGGGTCTTTTGAGCCTCAAGAGCCAAACATGAGCTAGAAGGCTCAACAGGCCTTGCCATTGACCAACTTAGCTACCAAATACACCCTAATTACCTATGCCAAAACCTCGGGACAATCTGAAACCAATTCAATAGCTCTTAGGGACTTTTGTGATCAAAAGGACAATTCTGCCCTTAGGTCACAAAAGACCTAATTACTTATCAAGCCTGACTCGGAATGCAATGAAATTTGACAGGGTCACCTATGGACTCCCTTAAACCTAATGCAAAAAGAACTAACTCAATCTGACATAAAAATCTACATGTGATAATGACCTCTATCTAACTACCCACAAGGGGTAAAACTGGGAACTTAAGGTTTTGACACCCTATTTCATCTTTAAACACAGACAACCATTCATGACCATACTCATGGTCAAAAATGGATGTCTACAACTGTGTGCTTAGAGTATCTCCAATGGAGCTGCCAAATGACCTGCCAAAGCCAAATTTGGCACTTTGCACCCAAAACAATTGCTCCAATGCAGCTGCCATTGCTAATGCCAAATTTGGGTTTGAGAATGGCAGCTGCTATTCTTGCCACATCAGATTTCCCACCACTCCAACTACCCCCAACTTCCAAAATGACAAATTACCCCCAATGTAAATGTGTTTGGCAGCCAAGAAAATTCAAGAAAAAAAATCTAAATAAATCATAACATTTTAATCAACACAGAAACATGAACAAGTATCCACAAGATGAAGTTCAAATCATTCACACAACAAACTCAAGCAAAACAGAGGGTAAATATGAACTCACGGGTTTTTGATTTTCCGAGAAAATTAGTGGCGTGACTTTCCCGAGAAACAAACATACCCTAACTCCCCATAGCCCCCGATCCTTGACACGCATCCTCTTCAATCCGGCATGTTCAAACCCTTGATCCGAAAGGGGTTGCAGAGATTCGCTGCCATGTGCTGGGTTGAAGTGAGATGGCGATTGGAAAGGGGTTGCAGAGATGTGAGGTGCGAGTGAGAGATATTTCGAGGGAATCTCTGGGTTTGGCAGAGAGAGCGTTACAGAGAAAGGGGGAGGGTTGCAGAGAGGGAGAGCCGAGTCGGGGAGGGAGACTGGTAGTTGAGATGAGGGGGGTTTGTGAGGCGCTAGTGAGAGAGGCATGAAATGTGGGAATCTCTGGGTTTGCAGAGGTTGTAGAGAAAAATGGAGGGTTACAGAGAGGGGTAGTCGAATCGGGGAGGGAGAGGGTCTGTGAGGGCGATTGAGATGAGGAGGAAGGGGGGGTGGGTTATGCAGAGAGGGCGGGTAGCTGTGGAAGCAGCTTTATGGAGATATTTCGAGGGTTTTTTCTTTTTCTTTTTTTCTTTTTTTTTCAAATTTTTATAATTTTTATGTGAGAGATATTAAAAAAAAATTGTCATCTTTAATATTTGTTTTTTTTTTTTTTTTTTACATGGCCGTCAAACTGCATTGTTTGGTTCTTTCTGACAGATAAATTTTACTTTCTTGATTCTTTCTGACAGAATAATTATAATGGAAGTGATTCTTTCTGACAAACCAAATTTGCACTTCAACTCTTCTATGCACTATAATACATATAGAAGAGGGACTCCTCCAAATCCACGTTTTTATTCATTTCTGAAATAAACAAGATCCTCATTCAGTTTGAAGAACGAGAAGCAGCATGGGTGAACCTTCACATACACGCCGGGGCAAAAATTGGACGAAAGTGGAAGATATTGCACTGTGTAAAGCATATTTATGTATATCTCAAGACCCTATTGTAGGCACCAACCAACCGTCTGCGGATTTTTGGGGGCGTATTTTTTCTACTTATTGCGACATCATCGAAAACAATAGGGTGCGGTCCCAAGTATCTTGTGCTTCACGTTGGCTTAACATAAAGCATCCATGCTCCAAATTTCACGGGCACTTAACACAAATACAAAATGCATACAAAAGTGGGGAGAACATACCCGATATGGTATGTATTTTTAATGTGATATTTTTTTATTAATTTTTTAATTGTTTGTTTGTTTGTTTATTTTTAATAATATTTTTTTTTTTTTTGTAGTACAATAGAGCAAAAGAACTGTATGCAACTGTCAAGAAGAAACAATTTATTTTTGACCACTATTGGAAAATTTTGGAAAATTCCATTAAGTGGGTAGATGTGAGCACTGCGAGCAGTACTCCTCTCACTCAAACAAATACTGACTCGAACAATCAATCACCTCTTAATTCCCCAATTCTTGGCACAACTATTTCTCTTGATTATGATCATGATGCTGAGATAAGCGTTTCCTCACCTAGGAAACGCCCAAGCGGACGAAAAGCTGAGAAAGTGAGAAAAAGAAAGTCCAAATTAACTGGCATTGAGGGAAATCGTTTTTGTAAATTAATGGAGGATTTTAACAAACAATCATTATCACTTGATGCTGGGAAGATCAAAATGCAAGAACGGAGAATTAAGGCTCTTGAGGATGCGAATATAAATAATAAGGAAAAGAATATAGTCGAGAAGGAAATGAGTGAGACAGTAAAAAGAAGGGAGGAGAGAGAAATTATGATGATGAATTTGGATGGTATGGATACTAATACGAGGCTTTACTGGTCAATGCTTAAAGATGAAGTGTTTGCGAGACAGCTAGCTCATAATGAAAAGTCTTGTTATAAATAAAGTTATTATGAATTTTATTACAAATGCTTATATTAATGTAATGGGTGGATGAGGCTTTAATTATTTTTCATGTTATGTATTTATTTGGGATTTACTTACATATTTATAATTTATAACAATTATCATTTTTTTTAATTGTTTAAATGAAAATATAACTTTAAATATGCATTCATAAACTTAAAATTCATACAATAACATAGTGCGTAATATAATAGAAAAATACGCATTTTGTACATTCCAAACAACAAAAGCTTTCATTGTATGACTCCCTACCACGACGAGCTCATACGGGTTCAATCAAATCATTTCTAAGCATATGATGCATCCTAGAAGATCGAATCATATGATGGCGAGCCAGAAATTCGTTGAACTGTGGTGTCATTTCCCGTGAGATTTCAGATGATGGTCCTGCAATATGTGCTGGTATGTCATATTCATAATCAAAGGACTCATCTCGCTCATCTTCTATAATTATATTATGCAATATAATACATGTGTTCATAATGTTATGAAGATCATTAGGAGACCAAGACCGTGCTGGTCCACGAACAATTGCAAAACGAGCTTGAAGAACACCAAATGCTCTTTCCACGTCTTTTCTATATGCTTCTTGCATTCCATTAAATTCCCTTTTATTTTCTTCATGAGCATGAGAAATTGATTGGACGATGGTTGCCCACTTAGGATAAATGCCATCAGCAAGATAATATCTCATGTTGTACTGGTGGTTATTAATGGTAAAATTGGCAGGTAGTGCACGTCCTTCCGTAATACCTGAAAATAAAGGAGAATGGTCAAGAACGTTTATGTCGTTGTGAGAACCAGGCATACCGAAAAATGCGTGCCATATCCATAAGTCGTGAGAGGCTACTGCCTCGAGCACAATGGATGGCTTATGTATATGGCCGATGTAGGCTCCATGTCACGCAGCTGGACAATTCTTCCACACCCAGTACATACAATCTACACTTCCCAACATTCCTGGAAATCTACGTTCCTCCCCCTTACGCAAGAGTCTTGCAATGTCAGCTTCATTTGGATATCTCAAATAATGTGAGTCATACACTGCAATAATCGCATCACAAAATCTTTGTAATGACTCCGTTATAGTGCTTTCGCCCATTCTTATGTATTCGTCTATGGCATCGGCGCCAACTCCATATGCGAGCATCCATAAAGCAGCCGTCATCTTCTGCAAACCGCTACAACCAGGCATGCCTAGGGCATCCATTCTCTGCACAAAATAATTGTCATAATTTTGAATATCATTCAAAATCCGAAGAAATAATGTTCGATGCATGCGAAAACGTCTTCTAAATAAGTTTTTTGGATAGACAGGATTTTCAGAAAAATAATCATTGAATAGTTGTCGGTTGCCCGATGCTCTATCACGATTGATTCGACGTCGACCACTTGAAGAACCACCATGAGTACTTTCTTCATTGTTGAAATTTTGATATTCTGCACAGATACGCACAAAGGTTCTTCTCCTCTGTTCATCATCAGAATCAGATTGCCCAAACTCGTCTTGTAAGACTTCATCAAAAATGTCTTTGCTCGTTGTGTTGTAAAAAATGGTGTGATAGGAATTGAGGATAGAGAAGTAGATATGTGGAGAGATGGAGAAGGTGTGAGTGATGAGAAGCTGAAGGGTGATATTTATAGAGTTTGATGGGAGAATGGTAGATGGGAGGAGACTGGTAGATGGGAGACTGGTAGGTAGGAGACTGGTAGATGGGAATGTCGTTGCTCATCTTGCATCAGTTGCTCTCTTGTAGATCCACTTGCAGTGAAAATTAAGGAAAACTGACCGTTAGATTAGATACTCCTATAATGTATGTCATGCATACCAAAAATCACGGTGATCCTACAGTTGGATTATGAGAAAACTGACTGCTAAAAAATGATAACATTTGTAAGAACAAAAAAGTCACAGTTTATCAAAGTTTTATTTTTCAAAAAATAGCCGTTGGATTACTGTGATTTTTGGTAAACATGACATACATTATAGGAGTACCAAATCCAACGGTCAGTTTTTCAAAATTTTTACTGCGAGTGGCTCAACTAAATTAAAATCAAAATTTTAATTGCAAAGTGGCACTAATTTAAATTTACTGTGTAATTAAATTCCTTCAATTAAAATTAATCAATGATAAATTATAATTAGAATAGTAGTATTTTAGCTAATTTTATTGCGAAAATAAAATATTAAATTATTAAATTAAGATACGGAAATAATTAATTATTTTAAAATATGAATTTTTTTCATTACAATGATTAAAATAAGTTTTAATATGTTATTGTAAATAAATTTTGAAAAATAGTTGGAAGTTAGTTGGAGCATGGGGGCAAATATGTCAAATAGATGAGAAGTGCCAAAATTTGGCATTTGTGCATTGGAGCACCTTAGTGCCAAATTTTGAATTTGGCTTTGGCAAATGCCATTTGGGGTGCCAAATTTGGCTTTGGCATCTCCAATTTGGCATTTGCATTGGAGATGCTCTTAGCATAAGCTTTTGCTCAAAACTTGTTCCACAAGTAGAAAAAAGAAAAAAAAATGTACATTTTTGAAATGCAATTCAATTCTAAAAGCAGAGGGTGAAGTAAGAAGCAAAAAGGAAAAGTAAAACACTATTCCACCAAACGTGGCCTTGAATTTTATCTAAAACTCTAAAATACGTTGCGTACGGATTGGAAAATTTTGGAGTCCTTGAATATTGTTATTATGCAAGTAGGACTACATTTCCCGTCTTCAATCAACAATAATTGGCGAGAATTAGGATTCCGTCGGAATTCGGAATTCGGAATTCGAAGGCCAATTGAGATTTTAGGAGCAGTCGATGTCACCCATGTTTGATTGGATTACGTCGGAGGTTTGTGGAATTCCAAGCCCATTTTTAAAATAGAGTAGCACTTGGATGTAAGTTTCCCTCCTCAATTTTTCAATCTTGTGTTGTATTTGTGAATAAATTGACTTATGAATGGATAAGGTTTGATACCTTGTGCTCTACGGAAGAAAAAAATGTTTGATATCTTGTGTCGTAATTTTTGGCACAATTTTTATAGAAGTCATTTTTGAAAAAAGTGATTCTTACTCTGAATTTTTTTATAAAGTCATCCCAAAAAAAAAAAAAAAAAATGATTTTTGATACTATCCCATTTTAAAAGTTTTTTTTTTTTATAAAAAAATATAGAAGTTATGCTTTTTATAAATGTGGGTTTTTAAAAGTAATCTTTTTAACTTATTTAGAAGGACTTCTAAGTAACTGACATTTAATTTCATAAAAGTTCATTTTGAAGAGTTCACCAAACACATTCTTTATTTTTTTTTTTTCCCAAAATGACTTTTAATGTAGGAAACTTATTTGTAGCCTCCCAAAAGCTATGCGGAATACCACCCATAGAGATTTGTTGTCCTGGAGGAAGTTGTATACTGCTGTGGCAGAATATATGGTTGAGATCGGGGACGGAACTTCACAAGGATTTTTTTTTTTTTGAGGGGGGCGAAAATTTTGATGTAGGAGAATTTTTTTTTTTTTTTTTTATATGAAAGTGGCGTAAAATAACCATTTTTATAATATGTAAAGTTATAATTTTACAAAATATTAGTACCATAATCGCAATACCATAAAAATTCATACAAATTTATTTGGTGATGATAGTATTCAACCCAAGGATTCGAAATGTTAAATAGTATTTCATCCGAAATCAGTATAATCCATAAAAATTTGTTAAAGTTTATGGTCTATAGTTTAAAATAACCTATTTTAATGTCATATTGTTCCTTAAAATTCAATTGAGAATAGCTCTCTCATTTTAAACCTTTTTTGGGTTATTATATATATATGTTATATATATGATTCAAGTTTGCTCAAAACAATTTGTAAAAAATGAATTGTCCTCACCTTAATTGAGGAAGGTAAAAATATAAATGCATGATGTTTGTGTGAGCCTTTAGCCGAAATTCCCTCTATTTCCTTAACATTCTCTCTAATGTACTCTCATTTTCTTCTTTTTCTCCTCTCTTTTCGAGGGCTGCTTCAATCCATTTCCAAAATTTTAATTCTAATTTGTTTCTTCAATTTTATTGTTATATCAAGGGTCCCGGTCTTTTAGAGTGGTTATGTAATATATACAATATATAAAATAACAAGAATGCTATTATAAGGTGCACCTAAAGTGACCTCAATAGGGCCAAATGTATAGCATATTTTGAAAAATTGACCGTTAGATTAGATGAACGGCTTGTCAATTTCATGTTCGCAAAAAATCACAATGATCCAACGGTCGGTTTATAAAAAAACTTAATAAGAAAAAATGGCGATATTTTGAAGAACAAAAATGTCTCAATTTTTCACTGTGACATTTGTCAAAAAACGACCGTTGGATCATTGTGATTTTTGGTGAACATGAAGTTGTTAAGCAATTCATCTAATCTAACGGTCAGTTTTTCAAAATATTCTCTACATTTGGCCTTATTGAAATCATCTTATGCAACTTTATGTAAGGTACACTTTATAATAGCATCTCTTATAATAAATTTTCCAAAAAATCAGGCATGGCCCTCCTTCCCTTCCCTCTAGTTCCCCCACAGGTTGAGATAGCAATCCCTAAGGAGTAAATATGTAAATAAATTTATCGTGAATCCTCTAGTCCTCGTGTGGATGGCATGCCTTTGATTGGACTGGAGAGAGAACTTAGTTTAGTGCGCGTAAGCTGGCTTAGGATATTTCTTACTACAATACAAAAAAAAAAAAAAATGTAAATGAAATTTGTTTGCCTATTTTATTTTATTTTTACACAGCGAAGGTAAATTATTGAACTGATGAGCTGAAGTATGAGCTTTGTGGACTCGGTTCAGGCTAGGGAGCCCCATGTAGAGCCTTTACATAAAGGATTTTGTTGTTGTTTTGTTTAGCGTAATAACTTAACTAATTCATCACCTCTTAAAAGGGTACCTATTTTTGAAGGAGTGGAGTTTATATGGGCTTGTGTAACTAAGAAACCAATATGTAATTATCAATGATTTCATTTGAACCATCTGCTTCAATTCTTTACCAGCACTTCTAGATGTTAAGGAAAAGGGATATCGGATCAGATCGGATCGGCTTGGCCCATTAAGCTATCGGACTGGATCTGGCCAGCCCAATAAATTGAAAGGCCTATTCAATTCGATCTATTAAACTGGTCCACTAAGGTAATGGGCCGGACCAAGCCGAACCAGATCAAGCTAATAGATCGGACTGATGGATCTTGATAACAGGCTAATGGATCAAGCTAAAAGGTTTTTTTTTTTAATTTAAATTTTTTTCACTTTCTTTTACTTTTTTTTTTTACCTTATAACTATTAAAGTGAACAGGCCAAACGGATCGGGCTAATGGGCGGACCGGATTGGACTGGGCTACGGATTGGATCAGATCACTTATTGAACTCGGGTCGGGCCGGCCCATTGGACAAAAAAACTTTAGTCCCATCCGTCCATTTACTATGGATCATATTAGCCCAGTCCATTAGTTATCGGACTTGATTAGGCCTGATCCGTTAGCTTATTGGACCGATCAACGGGCCAAATGGGCTTCCCGTTCATTTTGACACCACTAGATAATGTCTTAGGTTTAAATCCTCTTCCTTTTGAATAGGGGCGGAACCAGGATTTCATTAATAATGAATGCGGTGTGTGTATTTTCCTTACTGCTTGCTTTGTCATTATTTTTATCGCTCGTTCTCAAAACATTAGTATGGGTCTAATATTTTAAGAAACCGACCATTAGATTAAATATTATCTACTTATGTATGTCATGTATACAAAAAAACACAATAATCCAACGATCGGTTTGTGAAAAATATCACTTTGAAAATTTATTATATTGAGATATTTTAAGAAATAATGCAATTTTTTAAGAAATAATGGAATTTTGTATACATGAGTGGTAAAAATAATGGTAAAACAAGCGGTTTGGGGAACTTGTCATGTGGAGGGAATATGTTTCTCTTACCACTTATTTTTCCTTATTTTTACCGTTTGTTCTCAAAATATCAATATGGATTGAATATTTTGATAAATTTACCTTTGAATTAGATACCTTTCTTATTTTTTCATTACTTCCATTAGACTTCTACTTGCTGTTGTAGCAGTTAAGAACTGGCATATTCACCGATTAGATGTAAATAATACATTTTTACATGGTGACTTGCATGAGGAAGTGTACATATATGGAGCTGCCTCCTAGATTAATCTCAAAAGAAAGCAACAAAGTTTGTAGGCTTCTCAAAAGTCTATATGGATTAAAGCAGGCCTCTAGACAGTGGTTTGCAAAATTGTCTACTGCCTTAATCAGCTATGGATTCACTCAAGGAGCTTCTGATTGTTCTCTGTTTATCAAAAGATCTGAAAATTCTTTT
>JAESVK010001307.1:18135-37858 GCA_017140935.1 Hamamelis virginiana
GTGAAGTTCATTCCTATTTCAAACAAATTAAACATTTCTCAGCATCTGAAGAAAGCAATAGACATAGTCGTGAGGGTTATGTTAGCTTACCTTATAAACTTCTTCTTCGAGGCTGCTGGCTAGCTTACAGGTAAAATCTCTTGATAGTTGTATCAAAAATCTGGGTTCGAATCCTGTCTTCACCAAATAGGAATATCACCATCTCATAAACCCTTTTTTTTTTTTTTTGGGTAACTTTGCTTAATTTTAGAATGGTTTTACCATAGCTTTAAACTAGCCTGATTAGTAGTCATATTTACATTATTTTATGTTTCTTTTATAACTTTTTAGTTAGTTATCAGGCTTTAATACCTGTGATTTGGTGTGTTTTACGCATTTGGTGCTTTTTCTCTGTTACGCAGGTAAACCCACGTTTCATCCGCGCTTTTGAAGCCTTTTAGAGTATGTTTGAAAGCTTTGAAGGATTCATGAAGCCTCATGGTCGTGGATGGAGCATTCATGGAAGTTTGGAGGAGTTTCAGGGCAAATTCAGCATTTCTACAGAGGTGGTACCGGTACCTCACTTGAGATCTGCTGGTTTTCATGTATTTAATGCTTTTTAGTGAGGGCTATTGTGTAATTTCCTTTGTAAACCTAACGAGACGAATTTAAGGCATTTTTCTCAGTTGATTCGGGGTCGTCTTTCGTTTTGTTCTTCGTTAGTATTAGGGTTAGCTTAGTTTTCTCTAAAGTTTCTAGGTTTTCTTGATAGTTTAGCTTAGTTTTGTGATTGATACTTGTTGTTTCTTGCTTGTAAGCTTAATATAGGTTGGTTTCCTTTGTTGTAATCTCATTTGTAAGCTACATTTCCGTTTGTGAATCAATAGATACTATTTATTTCACTTCTCTAGCATTTATTGTTCATGTTTGATGCATTTAATTCCATTGATGGCTAGCTAAACACCCCAAGGTGGGTTCTATGGTGGATTTCCTCTCCAAACCCTAGGTAAATGGCGATTTCTCTTTAAAACTTTAATGTTGATGAAATGTGGTTCATGTACTCTTCCTCTTTTGAAATACATGTAGCTTCATATTCATGATCATTATATGACCAGTAAGATGTTGTATTTTGATTAATGAGCACATATGCATACTACATGTTTGTAAAAATGCCAATGAGTGATATGAACTACATTCCATTAATTAAATCATTTTATTTGAACTTATTGTTAAATCCTCCATTCAAGACCATAGAGTAAATGGATTCTTAAATGTGTATTGCTTGAGAAATCATTCACAAAAGGTTTGGAAGGAATGAAACCATAGGACGCATCTTCCTTACTTTTCTAGGTTTATTTACACACTACTTGCCATTAAGTTGGCACAAAACTTTCACAACAAACAAACCCCCATTATTTTACACTTTTCTTTGCATTCATTGGGTAGCATGACCTAAAAATCGCTAGAACCTATTCCACTCCCTGTGGATATGACCTAGGTACTCCCTAGTTTTATTGCTTGACGACCGGTGGATTCCTACGCTTAGGATTCTATAGTGCACATCACATTTCAAGTTCAAGCATAGCCTATCCCTAGTTAGCATTACTTAGCCATTATGAGTTGTGTATTGTAGCAAGTTCTTTGTGTTCCAATCTCAATTTGTGCAAGTTTGTATCCTCATTCATCCTTATTTGTTTTCTAATCAATTCCTTTGGTTGTTCTGGGGCTTATGTCCAATCAATATAGTTTTGTTTTATTTGCCTTAAGCATCTTCCATTCATTTATGTCAAAATTTGACATATCAAATGGCACCAAATGACATCAATGCTAAATTTTGGTATATATGTGCTCCAATGTATTAATGTTATATTTTGACATTTTTTATTTCTTGAAGGGAAAGTATGATATGACACAAATGATATTTGCCATTTGAGATGCCAAATTTGGCAGCCCTATATGGTCATTGTCAAAATTTAGCACCCCAAATGGCACATCATTGGAGCAACTTATTTGGATGTCAATGCAAAATTTTGGCAATGATAGCTGAAATGACATACCATTGAAGATGCTCTTTCAAAAAGATGGTTACGATTAATGCATTGGAGCACATAGTTGCCAAATTTTGGCATTGATACCATTTCGTACCATTTGGGGTGCCAAATTTTGACTTTTGCACATCAAATGACATGGATGCATCGGAGATGCTCTTATGCAACATTCTGACTTTCTTCTTTTTTTTTTTCTTTTTTTTTTTCCAAAAAGCATTCAACATGCAATATTTTGTCTTTTCAAAATGCATTGTTTTACCACTTAATTACCGGCCGTCTCATGACAATTTTTTTTTCTTATGATAGGATTTGAACTTACGCTATCCATTTTATAATGGTCACACGATAATATATACTAGACAATGACAGCGAGGTGCGGTGACGTGGATGGTGTGATGTAGCACGGTGACGGTAACAACAAGCTATTTTGTTTTTACAAGAAGAAAATAAGCCTTATAGGAGCGAGGTGCGGTGACGTGGATAGTGTGATGTATCACGGTGACGGTAACAATAAGCTATTATATTTTCTCAAGAAGAAAAAAAGCCTTATAGGAGCGTTTGGTTAATGATATCTTTTTCAATAAGAAATATATAAGGGCATGATGGAAAAAATACATTAACACTTGCCAGTCAGTAGCAAATGAAACAGTATGATTTCCAAATCTCATATCGAATACTTATAGTAAGAAAAGCCTTCCTGTGGTCCATATGCAAAACATGAGAAATAACCATCACAAATTCTTTTAGGTGGAGCCACTCTGTTTGTCAATAATACATGAGACAAACCATTCTCTCATATCAAGACATCGAGTTATTATATATACTTTGAAAATTAGGAAGTATTAGAGAAAAATAATGTTAATTAATGCATTTGCTGACTTTGTTAAAGTCAGTAAATGTTCCATGATTGTTAGATCTCGACCATGAAGTGTTTGCTGACTTCAACCAAGTCAGCAAATGCTGACAGGATCATTACTTGCTATATTGCTATGTATCAATCGTGGAACATATATATTAGAGTTATATATCCACAAATAATCCTAGGGTGCTTTTGGTGTTTGGAAATGAAATCAAAGCAAAGAAAACCAACACCATGAGGGAAAAACAAAGGAATTTGTAAACAGAATAGATTCAATAGAAACAGGGCCATAAATAAATCCCATTAATTAACTCCCAATAAGACAAGCCATGGGAGACATAATTAGATGAATCCACTCTAAAATAGAAAGCTAACCAAAAGCTTCAATACAGAGAGACCATTTTGAAACAAGCCAAAGTTTTTTAGAGAGAGAACATCTCAGGAACAAATGGGAAATGGGTTCCTCTTCTTACCCCACATAGAGGACACAAGGGATTATAGAATTAGAGTAGTGACAAGAATACCCACAAGCATCTTCCAATGTAAAATTTGCTTGAACTCCCTTTCTACGGGTTTGTATTTGGTCCCAAGTCCTTGAACAGACTAGATTGCTGCGAATTTTTGTCTAGGAAAATGCTATTCCACACACTTATTTCATATGTCTTTTACCACCTGTCTCATGTGGATAAATTGTCTTTATAGTTTTGAAAAAATAAAAATATTACTTTTATGGGTAATCTACACTTTACTACCTTAAATTTTGCTGATTGTTTTAATTCAGGACACAAAGTTTCCCCAATCCACATGGTCATCTACTCGTCAGCTCGTTTCTCCCAATCAAAATTCCCACTGGTCCTCCAATCGCGGCAACTCTCAACGGCACGGTTACAGAGGTTTCTGTCAGTTCTGTGACCAGTAAGGCCACATTGCCAAACAATGCCCGCGTGCCAAAGGTCTACTTGGTTCGCCACCCGCTGCCCATTTCACCACCACTGCTACTGCCCCAGGGCAGCCTTGGCTCATGGATTCTACTTCCACAAATCATGTTACCTCCGATCTTCAAAACCTTTCACTTCACTCCTCCTATAATGGACCTGATTCTATCCTCATTGGTGATGGTACAGGTTTGCGTATTTCTCATTCCGGTTCTACTACCTTTTCTCCTTTTACTTTATCCAATGTCCTATGTGTTCCTTCGATTAAAAAAAATCTTGTATTTGTTTCCCAGTTTTGCAAACAAAATCTAACCTCAATTGAATTCTTTCCCTCTTATTTTTCTGTGAAGGATCTACGCACGGGACAGACACTTCTTTGCAGCCCGAATAAAAATGACATCTATGAATGGCCAAAGACTGTGCATGTCCAACCCTCTGCAACAGTTGGCGTCAAGGCTTCAGTACATGAGTGGCATAAGCGTCTCGGTCATCCTTCTTCCCGCACTCTTCAGTCACTTCTCAAGACTTTTTCTTTACCTGTCTCATTCACACCTGTGTGTTCAAGGTTGTGCTCATCTTGTCAATGTAATAAAAGTCACAAGCTTCCGTTTACAGTGTCGTCTCTTAAGAGTCATAGTCCCCTTGAACTCATTTACACTGATGTATGGGGCCTGCTCCTGTTGACTCCATTGATCAAAATAAATGTTTTGTCATCTTTGTGGATCATTGCACTAAATATATTTGGCTCTATTCTATTAAGTACAAATCAGATGTTTTCACTATCTTTCCCACCTTCAAGAATCTTGTGGAAAACAACTTCAAAATAAAAATAATTTCAATTTATTCGGATTGTGGGGGCGAGTTTCAAAAACTCAAAACTTTTTTTGCCAATTTTGGCATTTCTCATCTAATGACACCACCTCATACCCCTCAGCATAATGGCACTGCTGAACGTCGCCATCGTCATATAGTTGAAACCGGCCTCACACTCCTTCAACAATCTGGTCTCCCTCTTATGGTCCCATGCTTTCCAAACTGCCACCTACCTCATCAATCATCTTCCCACACCTGTTCTCAGCCATCGTTCCCCATTTCAAGCCCTTTTTAGTGATGTTCCAAACTACTCCAAACTCCGTGTTTTTGGTTGTCTTTGCTTCCCTTGGTTACATCCATACAACCATCACAAGCTTGAGCCTGGGTCTCGCCCCTGTATCTTCTTTGGCTACTCCCTAAACCAAAGTGCCTACAAATGTTTCGATCCCTCTACAGAGCGTCTCTTTATATCTCGTTATGTGGTCTTCGATGAGTAAGCTTTTCCATCTCTCTCCATTGAAAAAAAAAAAAAACTCAATTTCAGTACCAATACCTTCACCCCCATTTAGTGACCTGTCTTCCATCTCCGTGCCACTCATCCCTGGCTCCAAGCAACAACCATCTTCTCGCTCCATTTCCACAGCCCCATGCACAGCTCCACGGTCCTCCTCAATGTCATTTTCTCTTGGGCTCTGAAGCTGCTCCAACTGTGGCTCCCTCTACTATCCCGCAAACTTCCTCTCCTCCCGATACATCGGCACCAATCACCACTTCATCTCCTGCCACCACCCGCACACATCCCATGCTTACTCGCTCCCAACATGGTATTGTTAAACCGAACCGTCAACTAAATGCCACCACCAAACATGGCCTCCCTGATTCTCTAGAACCCACTTATGCTTTGTAGGCCCTTCGTGACCCAAATTGGCGAGCTTCCATGTCAAATGAGTTCAATGCCTTACTGCGTAATGGCATGTGGGGCCTTGTACCTCCCACTTCATCTCAAAACCTTGTTGGATGTAAATGGGTTTTTCGGATCAAGCGAAAATCAGATGGCACAGTTGATCGCTATAAAGCGTGTTTGGTTGTAAAAGGTTTTCACCAACGACCGGGCATTGATTACGAAGAAACTTTCAGTCCAGTTGTCAAGCCCACAACCATTCGCATTGTCCTTAGCCTTGCTATTACAAATGGCTGGCCACTTCGTCAGCTCAATGTCAATAATGCTTTTCTTCATGGCACACTCTCTGAAGAAGTTTTTATGTCTCAACCTCCAGGATTTGTTGATTCACAATTTTCTACCCATGTCTGCAAGCTTCATAAAGCTCTTTATGGTCTCAAACAAGCCCCCCGGGCATGGTATCATGAGCTTCGCTCTTTTTTGCTCTCTTATGGTTTTACAAATGCAGTCTCTAATCCTTCTTTATTTATTCATCATCACAATGGCCAGCTAATCTATTTTGTGGTATATGTTGATGACTTAATTTTGACTGGCATTGATCCTCTTTCAATCACTAGATTCATTAATGCCATCTCAACCAAATTCTCGGTCAAAGATCTCGGATCTCTCCATTACTTCCTTGGTGTTGAAGTGCTTCAGACATCATCGGGTCTATTTCTCTCTCAACACAAGTACATTCGTGATCTCTTGGTCCACACTCACATGGATAGTGCTAAGGAGGTTGGAACTCCTCTCCGTACCACGGGCTCCCTCGTTCTCAATGATGGTTCACCTCCGGCTAACACCATTGAATATCGCAGTGTCATTGGGGTGTTGCATTATCTTAATCTTAATTGCCAGGATATCTTCTTTGCTGTCAACAAGTTATCTCAATTCATGCACTGCCCCTCAGAATCCCACTGGATTGCCACTAAACACTTGCTGCGTTACCTTAAGGGCACAATTTTTCATGGTCTTCATCTTCGATGTCACCACAATCCTTCTTTACATGCATTCTCTGATGCAGATTGGGCTGGAAATCAGGATGATCGTACTTCAACCACTGCTTATGTGGTTTTTCTTGGTGGTAATCCTGTTTCATGGAGTTCCCGAAAACAAAGGTTTGTTGCGAGATCTTCAACCAAAGCTGAGTATCGAGCCATTGCAACCACAGCGACAGAACTTGCATGGGTTCAGTCCCTCCTTGCCGAACTCAGTTTTCCTCTATCTTGCACCCCGGTAATATATTGTGATAACATTGGTGCCAACTATGTTTGTGCCAACCTAGTCTTCCACTCTCGCATGAAGCATATTGCTATTGATTTTCATTTTGTTCGTGACAAAGTGTCTCAAGGCTCTCTTCGTGTCTCTCATGTTGCCACTTCAGACCAACTTGTTGATGCTCTCACAAAGCCTTTATCCCGACAACGTCTCTCTCTTCTTCTTTCAAAGATAGGCATCTCCAATGGGAGCACCATCTTGCGGGGGCGTGTAAAGGATATCACCAATCCATCCAAAACAAGTTGACTGATTCAACTTCTAACCAGAAGATAAACACAATCCTCCTATAATCAAGCAACAAGAATTCAAAATAGCTCCTTATCTTTTATCCTTATTTGATGTAACAAATTCTTAGGCTTCTTCTAATACATACATTTGTGTTTAAATAGTTACAGTATACTCATGGGCGAAGCTACTAAGGGTTGGAATTTTTTTTAAAAATAATTATACCTTTAATTTTTTATTAAATTTAATTTTGCCTCTCCTCATTCCCTGATTAACCGTATCATGCTTTACCCTCCCTATTAAAGGCAAAAACCCACCCTAATTCACGTTTTAACCTCTTCTTCACATTTTCACGCAATCTCTGAGGTTGGATTACATGCATGTTGGCAGCTACACCACTACGGATTTGGATTTGCTCTTAATCAAAGGTTAGATCAACACCTATTGATCAACTGCTAGGATGCCTCAATATAATGATTTGAGGGGATCTAAAGGTCTTCCTTTGTTTGTCTTGATTTGAGTACTAAAAGCTTTTTGAGCAATAATCATATATTTCTCACTCACTTTTTGAGGAATAATCATGGTGATCCAACAATCATTTTTTTTTTTTTTTTTAAATTGTCATTGTGAAAAAATGTGATTATTTTGTTCTCCAAATATCATCATTTTTTCATGATCATTTTTTTTTTCAGAAATTGATTGTTGAATTACTGTGATTTTTTATAGGCTTGACATACATAAGAAGGGTCTCTAGTCCAATGGTCAGATTTTCAAAATTTGTTTTGCAATTGACCACATGAAGGTCTATTAGCATTTCTGTAGTTTTGTTATTTCTAAAATTGGCTCTGATATAAGGTTTTTCTACTTATTGTTACTTCTTAGTGTAGGCTTTACCACACTGGATGGGTCAACATGGGTGTTGATCTAGCATTAATCTACAGCAAATCCAAATCCCATTGCTAAACACTACCTATGGCAATATAATGGGCAACACAGGAGAATCGATTGCGTAACAAAATGGAAGATCAATTCATAAATGATAACTTGATTGTATTTATTAAAAGATGAGAATTTAATAGCATTGATAATGAAGCAATCATGCAATGTTTTCAAAAGATGGGTCCCGCGCGTCGAGGATAATTGTAAATGTAAAGAATTGAAATATGGTTTATCAAAAATCAATGAAATATAATTTTTGCAATTTTTTTACCTCAATCTAATGAGACAAAGAAAAATGAAGAAAAATGTTCTTGATTTTTTGAATTGGATAAACTATTAAAAACTAATTAAAATTCTCCTCCCCTTGCTTGAATTCCTGGCTTCCTTGAGTATGCTGAATAACAATATACAAGAAATTCTTTCCATTATCTACTCTCTTTATCGTGCTTCAAGCTTAGCCACCTGCTAGTCTGAATGTGGTCATTATTAATGTTAATGTTAAAAATGCTATCATATATCCAATTAAAGAAAATTCAGTACGTAGTTTTATGAGAAGAATCAGTCCTCGATGAGTCGACGGCCTCATCGAGAAAGTATATGTGAACATGGACGTTTCAAGGAAGCTGCAATGGTGGCTGGAAAAACATTTTTTTTTTTGTTTTTCAAAAACAATGTTTGCATCGTGGAAGGGGCCAATGCCATAAGCTGAAATTACTACGTACGTACCTTCCCTCACCTCTCAAATCCCAATAGTTTAAAAAAAAAAATATGCAAGTTGTGCTTGGTACGTTGTTTTCAATAATTATTATTAGTTTTTTTCTTGTTGAAAAAGATCCTTTTTCCAAGGGAGGAAGAGACTGCAGGCTTAATTGGCAAGTAAAAAAGAATTGGAGAAAGGAAAATAGTGTGGGGGACGAACTTGCATGGTGAGGTTCTTTAATTTTCTTAATGCATTGAATTGGATTTTGTTTTAATAAAAGAATTAAGTCAATTAACCATGCATAGTAGGTTGGGCAAGATGGAAAAATGTGACATTTTTTTTTTTTTTGTTATTTCATTTATCCTCCCTAAGTTGGATTTTGGGGACTATGACATTTTTTTTCTTTAAGGTTTTCCTCATTAGTAACCAACTAACCAACAATCTTCTCATGCTAGTGTGAGAAAATGATCATAGCTAGTCTCTCTTAATGAATGCCCTGTGTGTGTTTTCCTTACTGCTTGCTTTATCATTATTTTTATTGCTCGTTTTTATAACATTAGTGTGGTTCTAATATTTTAAGAAACCGACCATTGGATTAGATATTATCTACTTATGTATGTCATGTATACAAAAAAACACAATGATCCAACGATCGGTTTGTGAAAAATATCACTTTGAAAAATTATTATATTTAGATATTTTAAGAAATATGTTGGAATATAGCTTCTCATATTGAGAAAATGGAATTAAAAGCTAAGGCAGCAAAGGAAGTGAAGTCCAAAATAGAAGATTAGAAACAGAATTCTGTTACTCTGTTATTTAGTTATCTTTCTGTTATAACCATCACTTTAGTTGGTTCTAGTATAAATACATTTCAGCTATTGTAATTTTTCAATTCAATTCAATTCAGTCGTATTCTCTTCATTCCTTCTCTGTTTTCTCTTCTCATTTACATTCTTCAAGATTGGTATCCAGTTCTTAACATGGTATCAGATTGAAAACCATACTTGCTTCCGCATATTTTTCCTAATCTTGCAATCTTCATTGCAAATTCTGCTCGGGAATTTTCTCGAGAATCTTACATTTCTTGCATTTTCTTTGTAAAATGACAACAACTAATTCTCTCAATTCTTCATAATCTTCTCGTCTCTCTAATCCTTTAGATGATTCTTCTAGCCCATACTATCTTCATCCTAGTGATAATCCGGGTTCTCTTTTGGTCTCAGAAGACTTTGTAGGAGACAACTACATCACTTGGAGTCGATCGATCACTATTGCTCTGACTGTCAAGAACAAGGTAGCTTTCATTGATGGTTCGATTACTGCTCCTCCTATTAATCAGCGTGTTAATCATACTGCTTGGCTTCGTGCCAATAATTTGGTACTTTCTTGGCTCATGAATTCTATTTCTAAAGATATTAGAAATAGCTTGCTTTATGTTGCATCTGCTGTAGATCTCTGGATTGAGTTTAAAACAAGATATTTGAGAAGCGATGACCCAAGGGTATTTCATCTTGAAAAATCTCTAAGTTGTATAAATCGGCGTTCATCATCGATTACAGAGTATTTCAGTGCTTTTAAGACTCTTTGGGATGAATATGTCAATTATAGGCCATTCCCAACCTGTACATGTGGCAAGATGGCTTCTTGCACGGTGATTTGTTCAATTTCTTGTTACTTCGACAGCAGTCAGATTACTTGTTGAAGTTTGTTGTTGGATTAAATGATTCTTATGCCCCTATTAGGAGTCAGCTCCTCCTTGTTGTTCCTCTGCCAAGCATGGCCAAAGTCTTTTCTTTATTGCTGCAAGAAGAAAGCCAACGACAGCTGACAAACTCTACATGTAATGAAACACATGCTTTAATGGCTAAGCAATTCAATCCGCAATCTGTGCAATACAACAAGTTTTCGAAAGAAAAGCCAAAAAGTCTTCTTTACACTGTACTCACTGTGGTTACAATGGCCACACATTTGATAAGTGTTTTCAACTTCATGGCTATCCTCCTGGATGGACTGGACCAAAAGGGAAAAGACTCAAAAGAGTGATGAGCAACCAAAGTTTTCTTTGACTGCTGAGGAATTCAACTAATAGCACTTGCCAATTCATCTCAATCATCCTTAGCTTCTCACTCTCAGAATAAGCCATCAACAGCAGTTGTTAACCTTGTTACATCTCAGTCTCAGTTTTCTGGTAACACATATTACTGCAATATTGCTTATTCATCTACAGATTCAAAAATTTCTTGGATTCTTGATAGGGTGCAACAGACCATATGATCTGTTCACCTCTCCTATATTCATCCACTCCTAAACAGATTAATACTTATATAAATCTTCCTAATGGCCATAATGTCCCAGCAACACACATTGGCACAATTTGTATTTCTAACACATTATTTTTACACAATGTACTATGTGTTCCTAGTTTTACTTTTAATCTCCTATCAGTATCTAAACTCACACAAGAGTCTAATCTTTGTCTGTCTTTTTATGGTTCCTATTGTCTTTTACTGGACCAATCAATGAAGAAGATGATTGGGATTGCATTTGAAAAACAAGGCTTATATCACTTGTCTGAAGCTACATCTAAAGCTTACACCTGTATTCAATCTCAGTTTAATTCTTTTGTCTCAACTACTCAAAAACAAATAGACCCCTGGCATTATAGCTTAGGACATGTCTCTAATTCTAGAATTCCTTCTCTCAAATAGTTAGAGTCTCAAATAGTTAGAGTCATCAATAACTACTGATTGTAAACATGTCTGTGATATATGTCCTATAGCAGAACAAAGGAAACTACCATTTTCTATATCTCAAAGCATTTCTAATAAAAAAAGTTTCAATTGATTCATTGTGACATATGGGGTCCTTTTGCTACCCTTTCCTATTCTAGTTTTAAGTTCTTTCTTACTATTGTTGATGATTTCACAAGATGTACTTGGGTGTAAATGTTAAAAACAAAATCTAAAGTAGCTTCTTTAATACCAAATTTCTGCAAAATGGTTTCAACACAGTTTGATCTTTCTGTTAAAACACTAAGGTCAGACAATGGTTCAGAATTTTTTCTCAAAAATTTTTATAATGAAAATGGTATTTTACATCAAAGTAGTTGTGTTAAAACTCCACAACAAAATGGAGTTGTGGAAGAAAACATCAACACTTATTGTGTACTGCTCGAGCTTTGATGTTTCAATCAAATCTACCATTAATTTTTTGGAGTGATTGTGTATTAGCTGCAGCTCATATAATAAATAGAATACCAACTCCTCTTCTAAACAATAAAACACCATATGAAATGCTTTTTGATAAAATGCCTAACCTTTCACACCTTAGAGTGTTTGGTTGTCTTTGTTTTGCTTCAACACTTAAAACTCAAAGACAAAAGTTTGATCCTCGAGCCACAAAATCTATTTTCTTAGGCTGTCCATCTGATGTTAAGGGATACAAATTAATGGACCTTAGCACTAATAAAATCTTCATATCCAGAAATGTGATATTCCATGAAACAGTTTTTCCTTTTGTTGTTCTTCCATCTACACCAGAAAATCAATCATTCCTATTTCCACCATCAAGTTTTTGTCCTGATACTCATCATACTACTTCTCATCAGACACCACCATATTTTCCTGTATCTTTGTCTATTGATGACTCTTCTCCTAACACAAATTCTCACACTGACAGTCCAAGTACTGATCAATGTTCCTCACATAATGATCCTATAAATACTCAAAACAATCCACATATCAGAAAGTCAAACAGAACTAGACAATCCCCTACATTTTTACAGGATTATTATTGTGGCAGTGTTTCTTCAAATGCAAACTCAACATTTTCTTCTATTGATGGTTCTTCTACTCAAGGTATTCTCTATCACATCTATTCTTTTCTTTCCACAAATAGACTCTCACATTCACATAAAGCTTTTCTTGCTTCTATTTCTAATTCCACAGAACTAAAAACTTATAAACAAGCTGCTAAATTACCCGAATGGCAAAATGCTATGAAAAATGAACTTGATGCCATAGAGTTGAATAAAACTTGGGAGCTTGTTACTCTTCCTAAAAAAAAAATAGACCATAGGTTGTAAATGGGTATTTCGAATCAAATATAAGGCTGATGGAACTATAGAGAGGCATAAAGCTAGATTAGTAGCAAAAGGCTATAATCAGCAAGAGAGACTGGATTTTTTTTATACTTTTTCACATGTGGCCAAGATCACTTCCATTAGACTTCTACTTGCTGTTGTAGCAGTTAAGAACTGGCATATTCACCGATTAGATGTAAATAATACATTTTTACATGGTGACTTGCATGAGGAAGTGTACATATATGGAGCTGCCTCCTAGATTAATCTCAAAAGAAAGCAACAAAGTTTGTAGGCTTCTCAAAAGTCTATATGGATTAAAGCAGGCCTCTAGACAGTGGTTTGCAAAATTGTCTACTGCCTTAATCAGCTATGGATTCACTCAATGAGCTTCTGATTGTTCTCTGTTTATCAAAAGATCTGAAAATTCTTTTATAGCACTTCTAGTTTTTGTCGATGATGTGCTGTTAGCAAGTGATAGTCTATCTGAAATTCGGTTGCTAAAAGATTTTTTACATGACAAATTTACAATCAAAGATCTGGGGCAACTTAAATACTTCATTGGTTTGGAAGTTGCAAGGTCGAAAAATGGAATTTCCCTCTGTCAAAGGAAGTATACATTGGACATTCTTCAAGACACGGGTGTTATTGGTGCAAAACCTGTGGCTTTTCCTATGGAATCTAATCTAAAACTTTCTGCAGATGATTCTAATCTTTATGAGGATCAATCTGCTTATAGAAGGCTTGTTGGCAGGTTATTATACTTAACAATAACATGCCCAGACTTGGCCTATTCTGCACAAGTGCTAAGTCAATTCCTTGCAAAGCCTGCTGTGAGTCATCATCAAGCCACAATCAGAGTGCTTCGATACTTGAAAGCAACACCAGGCCAAGGTATTTTCTTCTCATCAAAATCAGAACCACAACTCAAAGCTTTTTCAGGTAGCGACTGGGCAGGTTGTATTGATTTCAGAAGAAGCATTACTGGGTATGCAATTTTCTTAGGAGATTCATTGATCTCATGGAAGTCAAAGAAGCAAGCTACAATTAGCAGGTCTTCTGCAGAAGCAGAATACAGAACACTTGCTGCAACCACTTGTGAAATTCAATGGCTCTTATATGCGTTGCAAGACCTGAACATCAAGCACAGCAAGCCAACATCACTTTATACAGACATCAAATCAGCCTTGTCCATTGCTACAAATCCAGTCCAACATGGGAGAACAAAACACATTCAAATTGACTGCCATCTTGTTAGAGAAAAGCTTCAGCAAAACATCATCAAGCTTTTTTACATTCCTTCTAGATTGCAATTGGCAGATATCTTCACAAAGCCCTTGGGCTTCCTGCTTTTTCATCACACACTTTGCAAGATGAACATCCTCAATATACATGTTCATCTTGAGGGGGGGTGTTGGAATATAGCTTCTCATATTGAGAAAATGGAATTAAAAGCTAAGGCAGCAAAGGAAGTGAAGTCCAAAATTGAAGATTCCAAAATAGAAGATTAGAAACAAAATTCTGTTACTCTGTTATTTAGTTATCTTTCTGTTATAATCATCACTTTAGTTGGTTCTAGTATAAATACATTTAAGCTATTGTAATTTTTCAATTCAATTCAATTCAGTCGTATTCTCTTCATTCCTTCTCTGCTTTCTCTTCTCATTTACATTCTTCAAGATTGGTATCCAGTTCTTAACAAAATAATGCAATTTTTTAGGAAATAATAGAATTTTGTATACATGAGCGGTAAAAATAATGGTAAAACAGCGACCTGTCATGTGGAGGGAATATGTTTCTCTCACCACTTACTTTTCATTATTTTTACCGTTTGTTCTCAAAATATCAATATGGATTGAATATTTTGATAAATTTACCTTCGAATTAGATACCTTTCTTATTTATTCAATTACTGATATTTTAAATATTTTTGGTGCATGTATGATCTCTAACTCTAAAATTTCAATTTATAATAAATATGTGTGTGTGAAAGACCAAATAAGAAGAAACTATATTAATATGTAAGCATTTTTTGCAAAAAGAAAAGAAAAAAACTTTAATCACCTTTATTAGAAAAAAAAAAAAAAAAACCCCACCTTCGTCAATGCACTAATTCAAAAAGCAGACTGCACGTCTTAAAAAGTTAAAATCGCTTCCACATGAGAGGCATGCCAGAATGTAAAAGAAGTTGTGTCATTGAAACTTCATCTTGTTCAAAAGAAGTTGCTCTTATTTTATTTTAAAAAGTAAGTTTTTCTCATTGACATTTCTCATACAAGACATGCATAAGTACAATATATAATTCAACTGTCAATTTTTCAAAATATGTATCACACCATTATCTATGACATTCATGCTAACATAACCTTATTTAAGCATATGCTGACACGACCATTCCAACTTATTTATTTATTTATATATTACGATTTTTTTTTCTTTGAATTAAAGGAAATTCAGGAACCACTTATCATCTTAAATTATAAAACACATCAAAATGATTTTCTAAAAAAATAATTATGCAACACTTAATTACCTTTTTTCATTAATACACCATTTGTAAAAATAACCAAGATTGGTCAATATTTTTCTAATCATAGTTTTATCTTTAATTTTTTTTTTAATTATTTATTTATTATTGAATCATAATAATAAAAAACTCATTTAAAATTTATTTTTTTCCTTAACAAAATTAAAATTTTCATATTTTAGAAATTTTCTTCTATTTTAAAATTTTCTCAAATTTTATTTTTAAAATTTTTAATTTTTTTAAAATTTGTGTGTGTGTGTGTGTGTGTCTCATTCACATGCCACACAGAGAAAAACTTGGTACTTAATTTACATTAATCTTAATCTTGTGAAAATACTAAGAATGTGGAAATTTGGCCACAAGCTAGTCCAATATTGTGCTCACCCTTGGAAAGTTGCCTTGTCTTTTTTCTACTTCTTTTTCTTTCTTTTTTTTTTTTCCTTTTCTCCCCATAAAAATTAGGGGTGTGCAAAAACCCGCCCAACCCGCCGGACCCGACCCCATCCACAATCCGCGGTTACAATGGTTAGGTGGGTTGGGTTGGGTTGGGTGGATTTGATGAATTTTTGGCGGGTGGGGTCGGTTGGCTGGTATAGAGATGACAACCTGCCCTAAACCCGCCACCACCCGCCAAATAATTATATATAAATAAATAATATATTTATATAAAATAAATTTCATTACTACATTATATTTTCCCTTAGTTGGATATGCTTGCAAGTTAGTGTTTTTTATTTCTTTAGAAATGTTTATTATGATAGTTTGAATATGCACTTATTTGATTTGATATTCTTTCAATTTCGAATGTGAAACCATATGTTAGTTTGCAAGATTTTTTAATAATAATAAACAATTATTATTATGTATCTAGCTAGTTAGTAGCTTCTATTGTTGTAGGGCAATTTATTTTGGCACTTTAGTTTATTACTATTGGAAGAATTGTTTGGATTATAGTTTAATTACTAAATAACACAATATTACATTGTTATATACGAATTTGAAGTGTTTTTGCTTGTTAAAAAGATTTTAAGAACTTTAGGTGTTTATAAAAAAAAAAAAAAAAATAGTAATGCTTCACCCGTTCAATCCGCCCAACCCGCCATATATTTAACCAATCCGCCGGTTATTGAGGTAGGCGGGTTGGTTGGCGGGTAGGAGAATTAGCCACCCGCCAAGGGCGGATTGGTTGGCGGTTTTATCCTCCACCCGCCCTCACCCGACCCGCGCACACCCCTAATAAAAACGCTTGAAAAGTCGATTGTGACGGCCAATACACTGAATTCCAATACACTGAATAATCATATTCCCCAATGTACTCTCAACCTTGTCCGGCCACCCACCCGTGACGGCACCAACAATTCATTGTCGCCTTCATCTTCTTCTTTTTTCTTTCTTCTTCTTCTCTAATTGAGAATGAAAGAAACTGTTACCACCAAAGCCCAAGAATGTTGGCGCATCGCTTATATTGCTATCCATTCTGTTTGTGCCAAGCTCTCTGTTGTCAAGGAAATTCTTATTTCCAAGAAACAGAACAAAACCCAATCAGAAATCTCCCAGCACTCTCATGATTCTTACATACTCCCCGATGTCGAGCCGAGTGATTTAATACAAGCTGAAGCTAGTGATGATGATGTTGGTGATGATGATGGGCCTCGTCTCAATTATACCGACATTGATCGAAATAAGCTCAGAGACATGGTGAAGGACAAGAACTTGTTTATTCTTCGTGAATTCGGAGAATTAAAAGGCATTTCTAGCACTCTTGGAACTGACCCAGATAATGGAATCCATGGCACTGATGATGAATTGAGCCAACGGCGAAAATTGTTCGGTTCAAACACTTATCACAAGCCCCCCCCAAAAGGGTTCTTGTATTTTGTGTTGGATGCTTTCAAGGACACAACAATTCTCATTCTACTTGTATGTGCTGCTCTGTCTCTTGCGTTTGGAATCAGAGAAGATGGTGTCCAAAAAGGGTGGTATGAAGGTGGTAGTATATTTGTAGCTGTTTTTTTGGTGGTTATTGTTTCTAGTCTGAGTAATTTCAGGCAAGAGAGACAATTTGACAAGTTATCAAAAATAAGTAACAATATTAAAGTTGATGTTGTTAGAGAAGGAAGAAGGCAAGAAATCTCTATATTTGATGTTGTAGTTGGAGATGTTGTTTGCTTAAAGATTGGTGATCAAATTCCAGCTGATGGGTTGTTCTTAAATGGACACTCACTGCAAGTGGATGAGTCTAGCATGACAGGGGAAAGTGACTATGTTGAAATTGATCATACAAAAAACCCCTTTCTCTTTTCGGGTTTGAAGGTTGCTGATGGCTATGCTCGAATGCTCGTGACATCGGTCGGTATGGACACGGCTTGGGGAGAGATGATGAGCTCCATTGCTCGTGATTCTAACCAACGAACTCCATTACAAGCTCGTCTTGATAAATTGACATCGTCGATTGGCAAAGTAGGCCTTGCAGTGGCTTTCTTAGTCCTTTCGGTCCTGTTAATTCGTTATTTCACTGGGCATACAGAGGATGATAACGGAAACAAGGAATTCAGGGGAAGCAAAACGGATACAGATGACGTGTTGAATGCAGTAGTGAGAATTGTTGCTGCTGCAGTGACTATTGTAGTAGTGGCAATTCCAGAAGGTTTGCCATTGGCTGTCACTCTCACACTTGCTTACTCTATGAAGAGAATGATGGCTGATAAGGCAATGGTGAGGGAACTTTCAGCTTGCGAGAAGATGGGTTCTGCCACGATTATTTGTACTGATAAAACGGGCACATTGACGCTAAATCAGATGAGAGTGACACAACTTTGGCTAGGAGAAGAAGATTATAAGTCCACTACAATTGCTTCAAATGTAGTCCAAGTTTTCCACCAAGGAGTTGGTTTAAACACAACTGGTAGCATATACACCCCTGTTTCAGGCTCAGGGCCCGCTGAGTTTTCTGGTAGTCCAACTGAAAAAGCAATCCTCTCTTGGGCTGTGCTGAATTTGGATATGGATATGGAGAAATTGGAGCAAAATTATGACATTCTCCATGTCGAAACGTTCAATTCAGATAAGAAACGAAGCGGGATTTTGGCGAAGAAGAAGGATGACAACACTATCCATGTACACTGGAAAGGAGCTGCTGAGATGTTACTAGCAATGTGTTCCAATTATTATGAAAGTAGTGGGATTATAAAGTCCATGGATAAAGAAAGAAGGCATAAATTTGAAACAATTATCCAAGGTATGGCAGCGAGTAGCCTCAGATGCATTGCTTTTGCTCACAAGCAGATTTCAGAAGAAGAAATGAAATTCAATGAAGTAGATGATGATGATCAAAAGAAACACCACAAGCTAAAAGAAGATGGCTTGACATTGCTAGGGATAGTGGGTCTTAAGGATCCTTGTCGTCCGGGCGTCAAGCAAGCCGTGGAAGCCTGTAAACAAGCTGGAGTGGAAATCAAAATGATCACAGGAGACAACATTTTCACTGCAAAAGCTATTGCAACAGAATGTGGGATTCTTGGGCCTAATCAAGAAGTAAACAGTGAGGAAGTTGTAGAAGGTGTCGAATTTCGAAACTATACGCACGAAGAGAGGATGGAGAAGATCGATACGATTCGTGTGATGGCAAGATCATCTCCCTTTGACAAGCTTTTGATGGTACAGTGCTTGAAACAAAAAGGCCATGTGGTTGCAGTCACCGGAGACGGTACAAATGATGCACCTGCATTAAAAGAAGCTGATATAGGACTTTCCATGGGGATTCAAGGCACTGAAGTGGCTAAGGAGAGCTCGGATATTGTCATCTTGGACGACGATTTCAATTCTGTGGCCACAGTTTTGAGGTGGGGAAGATGTGTGTATAATAACATTCAGAAGTTCATTCAATTTCAACTCACAGTAAATGTTGCTGCTCTTGTAGTGAACTTTATTGCAGCAGTTTCTTCAGGTGAAGTTCCCTTAACTGCAGTTCAATTGTTGTGGGTAAACCTCATTATGGACACATTGGGGGCTCTAGCTCTTGCAACAGAGAGACCCACAGATGAGTTAATGCATCGGCCGCCGGTAGGTCGGACCGAGCCTCTTATAACCAATATTATGTGGAGGAACCTTTTGGCTCAAGCTCTATATCAAATAGTCATCCTCTTGACCTTACAGTTCAAGGGTGAGTCTATTTTTAGTGTGAGTGAGGAGGTAAATGATACACTAATCTTTAATACTTTTGTATTCTGCCAAGTTTTTAATGAGTTCAATTCAAGGAACCTGGAGAAGCAGAATGTGTTCAAGGGTATTCACAAAAACAGACTGTTTATTGGGATTGTGGGGATAACTATTGTTCTTCAAGTTGTGATGGTGGAGTTCCTAAAGAAATTTGCAGATACACACAAGTTGAATG
>JAESVK010001311.1:0-10925 GCA_017140935.1 Hamamelis virginiana
ACAATGAAAATTTTAACTTTTATAAATTTATATGCCGTTTTATTTTCTCATTTTTACTACCAAACGGAGGTTTTTATATTATCATGTTCAGTGAATATAGTTGATTTTTTGTATTGGTTGTGTTATCGTGCAGGCCGCGCATCGCGCGGGTCAACACTAGTACATGTATATGTATATATTTTCACTGAGATGAGTTAATATTACCACGCGCCCTTTACGGGCGTGGACAATCCTAGGTGGAGAAGCGACTCTTTGTCTGGGGACTAAAGATCGTTGTCACGCGACTTACTAGAGCGTGAACATGGTAACTATATAGTCTTTCACGCGATTTAAGGGCGCGTGAAGAAGCTTCTACTCTCTCGTCTTGTACAGAAAAAGTGATACTATCGGGTGGCCTGCGCCTTTGGCGCTGCTTTGATTGTCCCACCACATACATTCCTCTATCACGCCTAGGGATCCCCGACAAAAATTGCCCTCGAAATCATCTCTTAATTACTAAACTACCACTCTCTCTTTCTCTCTCTATCGTACATTTTTTTACGTATCTTTATACGCGTATCTATATATATATATATATATATTTCATTAGTTCATTAGTTCAGACTGTCATTTGCAGCGCACGAGCATTTACAAAGCTGTTTCCTTTTTCTACTCTTATCGTGGAGACAGAGACAGAACAAGCCACTCTTATCTTGTGTTATGGAGGTCTATCATTCTCAATGGAATCCAACGTATCATTCAGCAAAAACAGAGATGCATCAGCTAATTTCCATTGGGAGAACTATATAGCATATTTTGAAAAATCGACCGTTAGCTAATTTCCACTGGGATTATTCTCTTATAAATATTATGTCTACAAAAAATCACAGTGATCCAACGGTTAGCTTTTGAAAAAAATTGATGAAAAAATTGTGATATTTTGAAAAACAAAAATGTCACAGTTTTTCATTCTAACATTTTTCAAACAAACCGTTGAATCACTATGATTTTTTTGCAAACATGACATTTATAAGGGAGAAATCTAGTTTACAGCCGATTTTTCAAAATATGCTCTGTAGTTGCTCCAACAAATATTACGTGATTCAACTTTATATGATGCTCCTTATATTAACAAGAAATCAGCAAAAATATATATACACATACAAATATGTACATAATTTTTCACACTATTTTCAATACTTACCAAATTATATGATATTCTAGTACAGATTATATACTTACCAAGTATTAAATATGAGAAATTTTTTATAAGTACTTACAACACCAACCATTGGATAAGATACTTTTTTTATAAATGTCGCACACGCCAAAAATTATAGTGATTTGATGATCGATTTTAAAAATATAGACTATGAAAAATTGTAAGAGTTTTTAATGGTAACAACGATTGATTTTTAAAAACATCAATATCACATTGACAAAAAATTTAAATCCAACATAAACTTATATTTGTATGTAGTTATAAGAAAATCAATAGAACATCTCAGAATAAATTTTTAAAGAAATTGATTTTTTTAAAATGATCTGTAAAAGTAGTTTTGGAGTAACCTATGTATTACATCTTTTTCATGTGTGTGGCCTCTTCGTTGAGATAGGAAGGTTTAGGTTAGGTAGATCAAAGTTCAAGAGTAGAATCAGTGTGAGTGAAAGAGATGTCAAGTCATTTATTACCAAATAAAAGAGACTGTCAAGTCCTACATTTATTAGATAGGTTTGTCTACTTCGAAACAATAAAAAAAAAATTTTAAATTTTTTTTTTTTTTTTTTTTTTTTTTTGACTAAAGCTCTTGGAATTAGGAATATTAATGAAATGGGTTAAAAGGTAACTCGTCCCAATTTTATTGGAAATGATTTGAGAAATAGATTTGAAAATTCTATAAAATTTGGAAAAAAAAATTAAAAATAATATAGGATTTTGGACGGAAATAGGATATGGTCTCTCCAAATCGTCCAATCCCAAATATATATATACACTAAAATCTTTTCCATTTATTCACAATATTTAGTGTTTTAAGATTTTTTTTTTTTTCCAATTCTTTTCACCAGGTTAGTGTATATAAATATATATTTAATTAAATACTTATAATCCAAAATTAAAATTAAATTTATTGAGATTATGATTAGGGTTCATTTGAAAAAATAAAAATAAAATATTGAAGTTAAAAAATATTTTAATTATTTTCTCAAATCTGTTGGGAAAACCCGTCCCATCCTGTCCCGTTTTAAGTTGGGGTTGAGACAGGTTTAGGAAATGGTTTTTATTCATGGGACGGGATTGGGAAAACAAAATTCCGTCCCACCCTGCCCCTATTGACATCCCTACATGGAATCATAGTGCCAATTAGGAGTGTGCACCAATCAGGTAGGGCCGAGTTGGGGTAAAACCACCAACCAACCCGCACATCTTAATAATCGACAAGTTTATTTAATATATGTGCAGATCAAGCAAAACATTTTTATTTTATTTTATTTTATAAACACCTAAAGTTCCTAAAACTATTTTAACAAGTAAAGACACCCCAAATTCATATCTAACAATGCAATATTGTGTTTTTTAATGCATGATTAAACTATAATCCAAACAATTCTTCAAACATTACTAAACTAAAGTGACAAAACAACTAACTCTATAACAATAGAAGCTACTGACTAGATATATAATAAGAAATGTTCGTTGTTATTCAAAAATCTTACAAACTAGTATATAATCTAACATTTAAATTGTAAGCATATCCAACAAAATAAGTGTATCTTCAAATTATCACAATAAAGATAATTTTGAGTATTGATCTTACAAACTATCACAATAAATTATTATCTTCAAATTATCACAATAAATTATCATTCAAAATCTTACAAACTAGCATATATATATGTGGGATCTTCAAATTATCACAATAAATTATCATAATATTACAAACTAGCATATGATATTACAAACTAGCAAGCGACTTTTGAGAAATGAGAACAATAGATAATTTTTAGGATTTCTCCATTTGAGTCTAATAATTTTTTAATATATAAAACTTCTAATATCAGGTACACCTGATACTTCTTACATCAAATACGCTTTTATATATATATATATATATATATATATAAGTGGCAGGTCTAGGTGAGTTTTGTATTGGGAACCCACCAACTGAACCAACCCATGGAAATCATGTCAAATTCATCCGTATCCAACCTGCCAAAACCATTGTAATCGCGGGTGGTATGTTGGATCCGTGCAAGTCGGGTTGGTTTTTGAACACCCCTAGGGTCAATGGAGTCATTTCAACTCTTTGTGGGCCCAGTAACAATGAACAGTTTTGGGCTTCATTAGCCCTAAAAAGTACCTGTTTGCCAACAGTAAATGCACCCGCTGAATAGTAGTTAATGCAAAATACATGAAGAGTGGGTAACATTCAAGGATTATCATCAATCCAAAAACAGCTCTAGACCTGGTACATTAATGGCACATTAACATTAAACAGTAATTTCAATGGAGCTCAAACCCAATACCTGTATTTTTCATTCATGACTCTGATTCGATACGGCCCATGACCCAAAAATACACCACATGGAAAAGGTAACGGCAATAAAATTCATTGAATAGTGCTGTAACAATTAACACTTACACCGTACCACCTTTTTTAATTTACTATTTAACACATACACCGTACCACGTTTTCAAAAAAATTACTATACAACAACAAACTTTAACCTGAAATTAAAAATCACCATGTGCCATGCTTTGAATAGTGAGTGGTGTGTGAAAAAAATTGAATCTTTTTTTATACTCCCACAAAATAAAGAGATAAAATAAAAAATAGAAAAAAAAAAATTGATTCAATACATGATGAAAATGGTTACAAGGATAATTAACAATTCAAAAAACGTACAGCTCTAGCCCTGGTACATTAATGGCACATTAATATTATATGATCATTTAATTCACTGGAGCCCAAACCCAATGGCTGGATTTTTCATTAATTCATGACTCTGATTCAATACCAACCATTACCAAAAATAGAAGGAAACGGCATTAAAATTCATTAAATAGTGCTTGATGAGGGTAAAAATTGGCATTTATTCATGGCTCGATACTTGTTTGGTCGGGGCTTGACTATCTATTCCTGTGGGTAATATCCGACCTGCTTGATTATATATATTTGATCAGTCGGGTACCATCCGATTAGTCCACATCACTCGATAAGGATAGTTAGAAGCCACATGTCCGTTCGAAATGATTATAATATGGCATTGACAACTGATCCATGCATGGTAAGGCGTGGCCTGATTACCAAGTAAGGTAGATCATTAAATATCATCCACTTATGTTAACCATTAATTGTGATTAGAGGTAGGGTAATGAGCTTTTATGCTGACCTACGGCTCAATTTGCGTTGTTCGCGTGACGATCTCCTTGATAACCCTTATTAAAACACTGTTTCACTCTCATAGAAGGTATGCAATTCACACTCCATTTCTAGATTGTGTATTTTCTCTCTACTTGCTCTGAAAACTGGCTCGATCGTCGGAATTTTGTAGGAAAACACCACACCAATGTTTACGATCGGGAACGCAGATCCACCGCGACACCCGATCCACAAGAGCATCAACCAAATACTCTCTTTCGACATTATCAGTGCTATAACAATTAACACTTATACCACGTTTTTTAATATCGATTTACATGCAGATGAGCTATTATACTACCACATAATGTGATATTAAAAATATATTTAATTCAACAATTTCCAATATTCATTACAAGTGATGATAAATAGAGGTGACAAAAAATTATAGCATAGATATATATATTTTTTTCTTCGACCAGATGATATACATTAGTATAGTTAGTAGATAGTTGTTAGTACGACATGGATATAATTATATTGTTGGGTTGGTATATATGAAAGTAATTAGGTGGCTTCTAAACTAATTACAAATTAATTTTTTGAGGTAGTCTACCAACAATCAGATGGGTCATTTCCTCATGAAATGAAAGTCTAGTTTTTCTTATAAAATTGAGGTTTGGTTTGATTTGATTTAGCATTTTGAAAGTAATTATTTTGTTTTTGGAAGTAAAAAAAAGTAGAAAAGCAAAACAAAAAAAAAAAAGAAAAAAAAAAGGTATGATTAGGGACATGAAAAGTACTTTTTGTAAAAGAAACAAAAATCTTAAAAAAAAACAGTAACTTCTGAAAGCAAATTTCCAATTGTCAAGAGTCCAAACAAGAAGATCTTGGAATTTGCATTTGATCTCTTGGGAGGGATCAAAATACACTTTTTCTTGGCCTTTCTGACAGTGACCATCAAATTAGGCATTTTTCACGTTTAACTTCCATTTCTCATGACTTAATTGTTGCTATGATTCCATGAATTGTTTTGGTCTTTCATTTCCCAAAAATAAGTGAAAAGCAAAATTATAAACATTCAAACATGTTTTTTCTGCTTTATGCTTAAAGGTTAAAACAATAATAATAATTGACAATTTTTTGGGCTCATCAACAGTTTTTTTTTTTTTAATTTCTACTAAACCCACTCAATATTGTTTGGACTTTGTCCTAAGATAAGAGGATTTTGTGTGTATTAATTCTGAATTTCGAAGATTTTCACCAATCACCACATAATTCATTTTAAGCTCCTTTAGGGCATCTCCAATAGTGCATTCATTTTTTTTTTTTCCATCAAAAGTCAAATTTTGAAGGAAAAATGTATTTTTCTAATTTTTGGCTTTGGCTTTGATGAGAGTTGTTCCAGTGCATTCATAAAATTTTGGCTCAACCATCTACTTTCCACTTCTACCCTCATTCTTTCTTATCAATTACATCAAATACCCTTCATTCATTTCTCTTTCTCTAACCACCAATAATTTAATTTATCAATTAAAATTAATATTAAATTGATATTATTAAATTAATAAAAAATAATTATTACATATTTTGTAATCGTTGTACCTATTCCAAAAATAATAAAAGAAAAAAACTCAATAAATTTTTTTATAAATAAGAAAAAAATGTATAACCTCATATGCTTCATGGACTAGTAGGATCAAAAGTCGTCGGCGATGGAATTACACAAAATTTGGTAGTCTGAATGGAAATGGCGATACGATCAATACACACTGCTTTGCAGTGATGTACGTCGCTTTTTGTCCAAATTCCTTCGTTTAAGCCTCCGATTAAGAGATTTTGTTATTTATGGAAATATTTATTTCGCTTATTACTTTCCCTACAGAAATCTGTTTGACGAACCGTTGATTCTGTGGAGTTCCTTAGGGAATATATTAGCATATTTTGGCCTTATTTCGCATATTTCCATTTTTGGAAAAATTTTTAAATAAGTTTCGATATTTTTCTTCTTCTCCATTTTTTTCAAAGTCAAAACAAAATCTTACATAACTTGTAATAACTCCAAAATGCACCCGTAACCGATATTCCAAGATATTGGATCTAACGACTATCGCAGTGTTTGCTGATTTTCATAAAGTCGGCAAATATTGACAGAATTATATATATATATTTTACAATAGTCTTATACGATCCCTCACGAATTTCAAATTCAACATTATTAAAAATATTCTTTCATAATTCTTTCGTATTCAACCGATACACCATTATAAAACATTAATTAATTCTCTTATGTTCAAACAATGTACTCTTTCATAATTTTCTTTGTGATTGGTTGTACAAGCAGCCACCATATATGCCCATCCTTGTATATCCATATAAAGACAATATCCAGGAAAAGAAATATTATACCGTGGATCTACATGCAATTGTAGTCCAATAGAATTATGTGTTTATTTTATTTTCTTTAATTAATCTATTCGATTACGAGATACAGTAAGTACACAAATAGTACATGAATGCAATAAGATATATCAAAAAAATTTGTACACGTATATTTTACATGTATTTTTTTAGTAGTATATATATACACAGAAATCATCTAATAAGGTGAAAGTCAATTAAGAGTTGGGAGGCGTTGGATGAAATTCAGTTTAGATAAAATCAACCGTGGTAACTCATCCAACGCCTCCCAACTCTTAACTGACTTTCAATCATCTAAGTCAGGTATACCTAACTATAGTCATTTTTATATATATACACACTCGCATATGATATGTATGCATGCATGTGCTATTAATTCATATATAGGAATCTTTAGCTATTCATGTCTTCCAGCCTCTCTCTCACTTTCCTATCAAGCAACCATGCATGGTCTAGGAAAAGCTTCCAGCATATATGGGCACATGGGACATTGATCTTTTCCTCTAGCTGTATCCTTTTATTCTTAGTGTTTGAAAGCAGCTTCAATGAAGAAGACATGCATTCAAATAGATTTTAGAAAAATCTAAGAAGACATCATCAATATTGAATGGCAAAATTCAAATCTTTATAAGAGTACTGTCTTCTTCAACCTACTAACTCATTCATTCCTAAGCAATTTTTAGTATTATTATTATTTTTTTTAATTTACTCTTGATTCAAAAAGAGCCTTTTTACTATGGGAATAAAAAATTATTCCAATGGCCATCGGAAGTCATTCTTTGTTGAAGTGCTTTTGCCATTGAAATGCACAAACATAAGCATTAGATTCTGTGAAAAGAAAAGAAAAGAAAGCATGTACGGACCACACATGCAGAAGGATCCCAAACATGAAAAATATCACAAACATGAAACATGCATGCACAAGAATGTGCTTGCTTTTGCTTTTGCCATTGAAATGCACAAAATATGTTCACATGTGTTGGATAGAAAGACAAGCTAGAAATAGACATCACATATTTGGCTTGTCACTGTTCATGTCCTAGCTAGGGTTTTGTTGTTTATACAAATGTAGCCTAGTCCTAATCATAATGGACCCTTAGAGGTGGGGCTTGGTTTGGCTGCGGATCGTGTATGGTGCTGAATTTTTTTTTTTATTTAGCCTTTTGGCCAATGTAAATCAGGTGTTTTGAAAAACCGACCGTTGGATTGAATATTATTCCTATGTACTATGAGTATACAAACTGTTAAAATTTTTCACAGTCTGAATCTCATAAATCGACCGTCAGATCACTGTGATTTTTGGCATACCTGTAGTACATAGAAATAATATTCAATCCAACGGTTGGTTTTTCAAAACTCCCGATTTACATTGACCAAAAGACCAAATAAAAAAAAATCCGCACCATACATGATCTGTAGCAAAACCAAAGTCCTTAGGAGTGAGCTAGGTAGGTAGTAGTTAGGGAAATTAAACCTTTTTTGCCATTAATTGTCACAACTTTGCGGCCTAAAGATATTTACTTCTCTTTGGCTTTCGAATTTGGTGGACAACTTTATCATGGTGACCGCAAAAAGGGCCTAACCAAATATAGAATTTGTAAATTAAATATGAAAAGAGTATAAAACTTAAAAGTATGAATTTGTTATTGAAAATTGCTAACGGTTTGAATTTTTTTTTTAAATTTCAATATTTAATTTTTTAACAAAAAAATTAGAATTTTTTTTATTTTTTTTTTCTAATCAACAATATATGATTTTTTTTTTTTAAAAGCAAAAAAATAATTGAAAGGTAATGTATGATTTTTTTAACAAAAAATGAAATATTGTAATTTTAGAAAAGCCAAAAAAAAAAAAATTAATAATTTAAAAAGTTTAACCAAACGGTATTGTTTCCTAGTTAATTACCTGCTTTTCTTGCATAAGATATGATTCACGTTCACGTGGATCAATCTTACCAAACTTTTAAAAAGTTTAACCAAATTTTTTGTTTTTTTTTTTGTTTAAAGTCAATAACAAAATATTAATAGAACAAGGAAATGATCAATGTGGGGATTGAGCTTCGATCCCCTCCCTCTTATGAGGGGAAAAGATGCCTATAAATTATAAGTCCAATTGGCAAACACCCTAATTGAACTTGTTTAATTTGGATGAATTGGGTGATGGATCTTGGTGAGATTTTTCAAGCTAAATGGATATGACATGCTGTTAATATTAAGTGGAACTAGAGATTTGCAACCCCTAATATAAATTAACTTAATTATAAATAATTCAAGCAAAAAAAAAAAATGAAGTTAAATTACAATTTAACCCTGCAATATAGGAACAAAATAACTTATCATCCTAAACTTCACTCTCAACATAAAACTTTAGAATAATTGTTTTACCCTTAATAATTTAATAATAACATAAAGGTAAAATATTAAGGCCATATGTATATATATATCAAATGATAAGTAATGGGTTTAGGGAGTTAGGAGAGAAAATTAAGTATCACCTGATTATATATACTTCAAAATTATCCCAATACATTTTATAATTTAATTAGGATGATAAGATATATTATATATACAGGAGCAATGCTATGCAAATATGTTAACTTTAACTAAAGTCAGCATAATACTTCTTATTCATGTCACGCATGCCAAAAATCACAGTAATTTAATAGTCGATTTTTCAAAAATTTCGATGTGAAAAACTATGATAGTTTGCAATGGTCATACCTTTTCATAATCTGTATTTTGAGATGTTGATATTGGATCATTGTAATTTTGGTAAGTATGCATGATTTCCATAAGAAGAGTCTGTAATCCAACAATAATTTTTTTAAAAAAATATATATCCCATAATTAGTTAAAAATATCATTCTTACTTTAACTAAAATGGGTATATATCCATAGAATTGTTCCATTCTATATATATATATATATATATATATATATATATAGAAATTTACTCTTGTGCCAATTTTTTTAATATTAACAAATAAATATCAATGCCTATTAATATACTCAAATATAATGTCTTTCATCAACATACTATTCACCAAGGATATAATTCGGGATTAAAAGTTATTAATTAAGAGAAAAAAAGGCAAAAAAATAAATAAATAAATAAAATTGTACCACTCTAAAAATATGTAAAAATTGGGAGTTTGTAGTCCACGCGCTCTTGATGCACATGAGGATAGTATCATTCTTCTTTAGGAAGGGAAAGCAAAATTACAGCATGATGCACATATTGAGATGTCACACCAACATTTGTCGCTAAAAAATAATAGAGTGACTGACTTTAATAAAGCCACAACGTCCCTCTCTCTCTCTCTCTCTCTCTCTCTATATACCTATATGTGTTTTTGATATAATAATAATAATAATAATATATTAAGAGAGTGAGAGGAGGAACCCTCGAGAGTCATGCCGGGAGCTATATACTTTGTTTTTGTGTTGCTGCTGCAGCTGCTGCTGCTTTCAGTGAGTGCTTGACAAATACAACACACTAACACTCACACACTCTCTCTGTCGCTTACTTTGGCTCCTTTTACTTTTATCATTACAATGTTTGTCTGCTGGCTCTGTCCCTCCGTTTGTTTAGGCTTCTCCTTTTCTTTCTCCCCCGCATTCATCGTTTCTCTTACGTCCATTTCTGCCCCCCTAATGCTTCCCATCCTCCATTACCATGTATATACTTATATAAAAATTTATGTAACTGCAGAACTAGTACATAATTGTTTGATACATTGGATTGTATACTATACTTATCCATGTCATGCACGCCAAAAAAATCACAGTGATCCAACAGTCGGTTTTTCAAAAGTATTACTGAAAAAAACTGTGATAGTACTCAACGGTATCATCGTGATTTTTGGAGTGCATGACATTCATAAACAAAATATGTAATCTATCGGTGAATTTTTCAAAATATGTATCCCACAATTATCTATTAACTTCATGCTCATATAAAATATATAAACATATGCTGACTAGATCGAGACTGTATATATATACATATACATGCTATATATATTGCGGCATAATATATGGGTTGACATGCTTGTGAATTTCCACCCTTGAATGCATTGATTTTTCATCATCTTGAACATCCTATTGTGGATTATGATTGTATATTCCTTTTGGGTACTTTAAGATATTTTTGGTTCCTTTTATT
>JAESVK010001313.1:0-10422 GCA_017140935.1 Hamamelis virginiana
TGATTGCACCATAATATTGCATACTTTTATTGCATTATTCCCATCATTTTGTACATACTTGAGCCATTTATCTTGTAAATAGGTGCGTTTGACTCTTTTGTTGTTTTTGAGCCTTTGTAGGTTGAATGCGCTTAAATGGATGCTTTTTTGGCATGCAAAGTGGGACCTTGGAAGTCTTCAAAGATTGAATCATACAATGAGACCACCATGGTTGGAAAGTAGACTTCTCAAGCTTCGCGTGCATATAAAGAACGTCAAAATCCGACTCCGGACGAGAAAGTTATGAGCATTTGAAGTCGGGACAACTTTTTAGGCAATTTCTGCATTTGAGTACCGATGAGTACCGATGAAGTACCGGTACTGAAGTTGAATATTTTGGCAGCAGAGGTTGAGTACCGGTACTGAAATTTGAGTACCGGTACTGAACCCCGATTTTGCAGCAGTTTTGTGTATTTTGAGTTTTTAAGCAAGGTTACTTTGGTCTTTTCATCCCTCATTCTTTGTAACCCTAGAGGGGGTATAAAGGCACATTTTGCAGCTGGAATGAAAGCACTCCCACTTAGTTTTAGGGGACTCTCTTAGTTTTCTAGGGTTTTCTTAGTTTTAGCTCTTAGTTTAGGAATAGTTTTAGGAGTAGATTAGTTTTCCTTCAAGTTTCTTTGAGTTTTATGTAATGTAATTTAGTTTCTAGCTTGTAAAACTTTGTTTCTTCATCTTTAATCAATAGCCTAGCATTTATTTCAAGTTCCTTGCATTTATTTGTTGTTGTTCTTGCATTTACTTCTTGTTTTCTAGTTGTAATGGAGTTCTAAGCCTCAAAGGTAGGATTCAAACGGTGGAAACCCATCATCAACCAAGGTAACAACACTCTCTCATTCATTTGTGCTTAAATGGAAGTTGTATGATAGGAAATACTCACTACCTCTTCTTGACATCTAGTTTGGCATTTTCTTGACTACTTGTAGACAAGCTATGCTTGGCACATGTAGTGCTTGAACCTTATATGCACTCTAGGTGTTTGATAAAATGTTTAAGTGAGCATTTACTATCATTCTCCTATCTTTCTTTGTTGTGAATGCTTTTAAAGTTAAATCCTCCATCAAAGACCATTCTTCAATGGATCCAAGATGAGAATTTCTAATGAGAGAAGCTTGTTGCTTGGTTGTGGATGAGTGGAAACCCTAGAATCCTACCATTTACTTTTATTGCTTTAATTTAGTTAATTCTCTACAATCACCACTCAACAATCAAAACCCCCATGATTTTACACTTTATTTTACATTCATTGGTTAGCAAAACCTAAGGATCATTTAGACCAGTTCCACTCCCTGTGGAGATGACCTGAGGACTCCCTCAGTATTTATTATGCTTGGCGATGTTTGAATTCCTACGCTTGGGATGTAATTGAGCACACCGCAAATTGACAAGCAACTATCAAACTCTAGCAACCTATGCACAAGACAGCTATGGTGTCTCAGGTCTAAGGACTACCAAATTAATGGACATAACACTAGAATATTCCTTTGACAGAACTACCATAGGAATACTCTTTGCAGATCATGTTCAGTGTACATATTCTCTAATATGCACCTACAGATTAACCTAAGTGTCACTACACTGATAGGAAAGACTACCTATCCTCCATATGAGTTGGTTTAAATCTGTGCTACTCTTCATACGGTTAATTAAATATCCACTTTAATAAACCTTCGAGTAGGAACTCTTTTAGAATAGATGTATATGAGAAATATCAGTCTCTCTTATCTCAACACCTTGAGATGCATATTTCTCTTATCATTTATTCATGGACCTTATCATATATGTTAGAACATATTAGATAAGTTATACCTTCCATATATAGATAATATGAAACTTAATATACCCTTTAGGATTGGTTTTAGGGCATACTTCTAACAATCTCCCACTTGCACTAAAGCCAATCACCATAGTATCGTATACTAGTCTTCGTAAGACAAAGCTTTTTAACACACACAGGTGTTAAGGCAAAGTAGATTTATGCAAAACCCTTTTTGCATTTTATTATTTTCAATAATAGTATTAAAACTAAAATTCGCTGCCAACTCTGATGTCCTAGTAAATGAGACCTATGCTTTCAAAAGAAAACAATGTATACTAGACATTCTATTAGGCAATTTGTAAATGGCTGACCATATAATTTCTTTATATACAAGTATCTCATTCTTAAACTCCCTTTAAGAACATACTTGTTTCTATTCTGAATCACTATTCTGAATCTATCATCAATATCTGCTAACAACTGTTTGCAGCATTTTATGATATTGATGTGAGTACATACTTTATAATTATATAAGTTTGATATTTCTCAAATATTCTGCTCATATAATAATCCTTTCAAAAACCATTTTCGAAGAGATTTGAATTCCTATAACGATTATGGAATTCTTAATACTACTTTAGTATTTAAAGTATGTGCTTATAAAGAAAATGTTTGATGACTTTACTGCTCCCACTAGTCCTTTTAAAAACAAGGTAATTTATGTATTAAACCCTTTAATTACATAAAATTTCCTTTATGTTTTATAAAGGTATAGTTTTTCAACTAATGTGGAAATCATGTTTTCTAATAACTCTTTATTTAAGAAAACTTGCCTTTTAAAGTTTATTTGAAATATCCCATATTAACAAATAATCTTTAAACTCTATCGTTTGACATTTTTAAGGTATTATAGTTATATGAGATTCATGCAAATATTCTTAATATTTATCTTTCAGTTTTACTTCATATTAATCATTTGAACGTTTCAAATATCTATTATATATGAAGTATAGTCAAACTAAAAGTTAGGGTTTATACATCTTATGTATTATCCCTTTAATCTCCATACATAATATTACATGCATTTATTCATAACTTTTATAAAGAATTAAGAACTTCAAGACAATTGCCAGACAATATCCAAAATATCCAATATTAAAGATAAATTGTTTCAAAACAACCATTATTCAAAACTTAAATAAAACTTCAAAAGAAGTAATTATTACAACCGGCAATTAATAAAAGAGTTCTTAAATTCTTAAATAAATTAAATCAAGAATCAAGCTTCAATGTCAAAGGCATCAACACTTTGATCCTTTCCAAACAGTGCCAGCTTGATGTTCACTCGACCTTCTGCTTCCCTTTGTCTCCTACATACAATCACATTGTACAATAAAACACAATTAGGTATCGTATACCATAAGCAGAATACTAATTCGTAATTAGTAAATGAATAAATAACAAGACGTACCACTAGAAGAACCATTCTTCAAAGAGGCGAGGTACGCCTTGCAATTCCTCCTCTAATGACCTGTTTTGCCGCAGTGGAAACACTTTCCCTTTGTGTCCTTTGAATCCTTCTTCTTCACACCTCCTTTTGGTTTAAGATTGGACTTCTTCTTCTTCTTACCCTTGCCCTTGGGCTTGGATTTAGAAGTCGAGGCCCCATCAACAATCAAAGCACTTCCTTTGGAGTCCTTTTTCAAGGTCTCCTCAGCAGTTGACAACATGTTCATCAAGTCAGTCAAAGAGACTTTATCATTCACATCAGACATGTGAAAGTTCATGATGAACGGTTTGTAACTAGCAGGAAGAGAGTGAAGGAGAATATCAGTCCCCATTTCAGAAGAGATATCCACACCTAGATCATGAAGGGCATGGATATTCCGGATCATCTTCAAACAGAGCTCATTGACAGATGTTCCTTCTACCATCTTGCAAGCAAAGAGCTCACCAACAGTGTTGTACCTTACGACCCTATTCTGTGACTCATACAGCTCCTTAAGATGTTTGATGATTGCATGTGAGCTATCTATGACCTCATGTTGCCTTTGGAGCTCATTGGTCATCGATGCCATGATATAGCATCTCACTTGCACATCATCCTCGAGCCACTTCTGGTAAGTGTCTCGTTCCTCTTCTGATGCCCCTTCAGGTAGAGCATTAGGGCGTGGAGACTTAAGAACATAGTCGATCTTATCAGCAGACAAAACAATTTTCAGATTTCTCATCCAGTCATTAAAGTTTGGGCCAGTCAAACGGTTGTCATCAAGAATACGAGAAAGAGGGTTTAGAGGTGCCATCTACAACAGAAAATAATATAAGTTTCATATTAATAAAACATAAAATTTATGGTCTTTAATTTCTATGTTTCCTCCCACTATTTTGTTCAAATCCCATACACCCTAAGATGAGACTTGGGAATTTCAAAAGATGAATTTCCATAGCAGGGATTGGGGTCCCATTAAGAATTAGTAACCTCACATGTTAGTTTCTTGGATACTAACCCTTAATGAGTGGATAACTCTTTATCCTAATGCTTCACCTAAGCAAATTCCAATCATCCTTTAGCCTCTAAAATCATAGTATCCTCACATAATAGTTTCTTGGATAGTATATTTTAGTCAAGTTACACCTACCATTCACATGAGTATGGTCAATTGAATGTGGCATCCCTCACATGTTAGTTTCTTGGTAAGCCCCATTATCGCACCTCATGATATCCTATATGTAACAAGCCGGTTTGAACCTTCACAATGAATGTGTTCCCACATATCTGCAGCCAAACACATCCACCATAAAGACTCACCTTTCTTGTAATGGTAGGAGGCTAGGATAAAGCCCAAAGCTTCTTCCTTACAACTTGATTTTATGAAAATATGGGTTTTGTAAAAAGGTCTCATTTTCATAAATTATCCATACATCGCATGCATCAAAATTATATATCACAATATATAAATTAAACAGGTTTAGACCCACTTTTATTATTAGTTCTCAATTATCCTCCCACTGTCCTCTAAGAGACTAGGGTTGATTCATTTTGAACATATAATAAATTAGGTCAAGGCCCTAACTAGCATACATCACATATATAAATGGGCCTAGGATAGATTATGGACTTTTAAGGGCGGGTTCAAGCTTTGAGCCATAAAAGATGAACCCTCAGTTTATAAGGTGGGTTTGGTGATCGTAATTAATAACTATGAAACTATTACATATAATCAAAAATCTTCACGCAAGAACCTTGATGTGCAAGCCAAGTCCTTCCAAAGTCCTTGCTATCCTCTCGTACATGACTCCACCAGGTTCCTTGAGTCCTCCATAAGTTTCTTTGAATTACATCATAATAAAAGAAAGGGATTAAGGAGAAGGGGATTACAGATGTAGAGAGAGGGGAAGAGGCATGCAAGCCCCAAATAATTACATCACCAGATTTAAACACATTTAAATACAACCCATTCAAATAAAGCAATCACATCACATGCGGCCAATCACAACTCATTTTAATTGGTCTTAAGTCCATAATCATCCTTTAACAGTTATACATTCACAATGCATAATATAAATGAAAGCTACATAAAGCAAAGGCAATGATGGCAAATGGCATATAATTAATTAAAGTCAAGTCTTTATTATTATCCTATAACAATAATAATCTCATTATTATTATTATCCTATAATAATAATCAAATCCTTTTAATCGCATTAAAAGAATATCATCATATCCCATATGACAAAAACAAGTTCCTTTCTTCAATATAAATAAAACTCCTAAAAGACACTAATAGGGTTTTAAATATAAAGTATTTAATTTGAGAAATTATTCTCACAATTCCTACCATGCTATTAACACTTTAATAAGCTTAGTAGATCAATCACCATTAATCTACATAGGTGGAATAAATAATAACTCAAAACAAAATTTCAAAGAAAGAAACAATTTCTATTTCACAACAGAAATTTCAGAATTCAGCTACTGTTTTGGGACCAATCTTTCCTATATTAAAACAACCTTTTAAAATGTGAGAATACTCTATTTCACAAGGATTTTCAGTCCTCTTTCAAATGGCATAGGTCTCATTAAGTAATTCCAACGTTTGGTATCACTTTAAAGCGATTTGTGACTCGAACTCTAAACCATGACAGATTCTGGAAATTCCTCACAAATGACTTTGTTGGGCTTAACCTAGAGTGAACTAAGTTGTGGAAACACTTCATTTCACTAGGTTTTTCAGTCTTCTTTCCAATGGCAGGGGTCTCATAACTTGATTCCAACGTTTGGTATCAATTAGAGGCCTTTTGGCGATAGAGAGTCAGATTTTGCAGATTTGACTCTTGATCACAAAAATTCTAGTGTGGCTATCATAGGTCATTAAAAATCATGGGAACTCTTCCTAGACTTTGTTAAGACCTAATATTAATGAAGTCGATAGGTGGCAAGCTTCAAAAATCCCAGAAACCATTTTTCTTAGATTTTACAAAAGCTATGTAGTTGCTGTCCTGGAAAAACAGCAACCCAGAAATAATTTCAAAACCATTTTAAAAATTATTTCATTAATGTAAAATCATGCTAAAACGTTTTTAACACATTTAAACATTATTAGGCAACATCCCTAAATGATTTTAACAAATTAAAATCATCGATTCATCACATGAATCATTCAATCTCCCAAGAACACCAAAAGTGGGTTTTATAAAACAAATTTTATCAATCCTTCTATATTCTTCATTTTTGATTTTCAAAAGTAATGAAATCATTTTGAAAACATCATAACCATTTATTAAACATATGAAGAACATAAGGATAATAAAATATAAATTAAAACAAGGCCATTTGGGTTCCCAACCCTTGTGGCCGAAAATGAGGAGAGAGAAAGAGTGTGAATTAGGGTTAGGGTTAGGGTTAGGGTTTAACCTAACCTAATCCTATTTTAGGGTTTCCATAAACACTAAATTGTCTTGCCATCTTTCCTAAATATTGAATCGTTCAAATCAAGAAAGAATCAAAACTATTACGAAACTTTCCTTAAACTTGAAAAATTCAAATAGGAAACTTTGGGATTTCCTTGTTTGACTAATAGAGATTATATTTTTCAAAATAGGAATTTCCCTATTATGATTTAGGGTTACCTAAACCATATTGCAGCCACCATCATCATATTAATTAGGGTTTTTGAGGAACCCTAATAGGCCATTGTTAAACCTTTTAACAAACTCCATTAACACATGAATTTAAACAAATTTAAAATCAAACTATTCCATGTATCAAGAATCAAACTTTAATCACTATTAAAATTTATTCAAGATCATCAAATATTGTTAGGGTTTCTAAAACCCATCAAGCCACAACCTAGAGGGTTACAAACCCTCATGACCGTACCATACAAGGGCAAAAACCCCAATGGCCGTGAACCCTAATAAACCCATTAAAACCAGTTTTTCAAAAACAAACCTAAGTTAATGTTTTCCAAAAATCAAGAACATGATCCAATCATGTTTAGGGTTTATTAAAATTCAAGATTCAATAATAATCAATGATTATAGGGTTACCATAACCCAAATCAAGAATTAAAATTAAAAAGAATCAAACTAGGGTTCTTGAAACCCTAGTGGCCGAAATTGGAGAGAGAGAGAGAAGAGAGAGAGAACATACCTTATGTTGGGTTTTGATCATCATCCATGCATCAACATACTATGAAGATCAAACCCTAATTGATAATACACAAGGACAACAAACCCTAGGTGATCCGATTTAGAGAGAGAGAGAGAGAATGAGTGAACCCAAAAACTTTTTGAGGGTTTTCATTAAAACTTAAACTCAAACACCAAGGGGTATGAACCCACATGACCGAATCCCATATAGAGGCAGCCCCCTTTCACATCATGTAGCCGTGACCCTCTAGGGTTTCCTAAAAACCCTAGTTGCCATAATAAAAGACAAGAACAAAACAAAACTAGGAGGGATATTCCTCCATGGCCGAAATTCATATGTGGGATTTTAAACCACATTTACTTGATTTTAATATATTATAGCCATTGATTGCCATCAAAATATACATGATCATGCTTGATATGGCTCTGATACCACTGAAAGGTTCTGTGAAAAACACAGACATGGATTCGCAGCGGAAAGGTAAAACAAAAAAACTTTTTCAGTTTATAAAATAAATTCATGTACACAAAACCTCCAAGAACGATTCAAGCATCGAATCATATATATAAACAAACACAAAATATCAAAGCAAATAAAAACTCACTTGATTGTGTTCTTCGGTGTAGAGATTCTTCGAGTTTCAAAAGTATGAAACCTCCAAAGCGTATCCACACGAGGGCAAGACTCCAAAAGCCTTCCCAGTCTTCCACAACTTATTGTGGCAAGCTAGAATGGAGAGGGAGAGGAAAGAGGATTTCGGCCCTTAGGGTTAGCATGACCTAGAGTGTGTTAAACACTCATATTTATAGACTTTTTCCTCTTTGGGGGGTGTTTGGTTACTAGTGCTAGCACGACCAAACATCCTTGAATAGAGTAATCCTATTCTCGGTTAGTTTTGACTTTTAATCAATTAACTTTTAATTATTAAAGTCAAACAAACTCCATGATAGGATTCCCCTCTCACAAGCTTAAGGAACTCACTTACTCTCTATTGTGTGTGACCCTTTGGGTTCACCCTAACCTAGCAGTGACAGGGACATCTCTATGTCTCCCAAAAATAGAAACTTTCTATTTTAAGTTTCAATTGGAACGATTCCAATATTGCCCTCATTGATAACACTTTATCAATAGGCTTTCACTGGTCATGAGTGACATCTAGCAACGTATCATGACATACCCTAGGTTTAGGTGAATAGCAGAACTATGTGAACCCTTCATGTTATTTAATCCTTCATCCCCTAATGTCACAGTTAAGATAATAGGTATGGTTTTAGTCAAACCCTATCTTAACCACTTGATATCTGTTCCACAAAATATAATCTCAATAAGGTAATCGCAGTGAAACTCTTTTCACTGTTTACCTATCACTCTGGCCAGAGGTTCCCTTTGAGAATTATCTTTGTGAACTTATCCTGACATTCTCTCTCATATAACTGAGAGTGATGATCCCTTATTGCACACTCATCCATCTCCATGCATAACTCATTAGAGCCAATAAGCACCGATTACAACCTAATGGATAAGGCTGTACGAGATACTATTGATTGCACCATAATATTGCATACTTTTATTGCATTATTCCCATCATTTTGTACATACTTGAGCCATTTATCTTGTAAATAGGTGCGTTTGACTCTTTTGTTGTTTTTGAGCCTTTGTAGGTTGAATGCGCTTAAATGGATGCTTTTTTGGCATGCAAAGTGGGACCTTGGAAGTCTTCAAAGATTGAATCATACAATGAGACCACCATGGTTGGAAAGTAGACTTCTCAAGCTTCGCGTGCATATAAAGAACGTCAAAATCCGACTCCGGACGAGAAAGTTATGAGCATTTGAAGTCGGGACAACTTTTTAGGCAATTTCTGCATTTGAGTACCGATGAGTACCGATGAAGTACCGGTACTGAAGTTGAATATTTTGGCAGCAGAGGTTGAGTACCGGTACTGAAATTTGAGTACCGGTACTGAACCCCGATTTTGCAGCAGTTTTGTGTATTTTGAGTTTTTAAGCAAGGTTACTTTGGTCTTTTCATCCCTCATTCTTTGTAACCCTAGAGGGGGTATAAAGGCACATTTTGCAGCTGGAATGAAAGCACTCCCACTTAGTTTTAGGGGACTCTCTTAGTTTTCTAGGGTTTTCTTAGTTTTAGCTCTTAGTTTAGGAATAGTTTTAGGAGTAGATTAGTTTTCCTTCAAGTTTCTTTGAGTTTTATGTAATGTAATTTAGTTTCTAGCTTGTAAAACTTTGTTTCTTCATCTTTAATCAATAGCCTAGCATTTATTTCAAGTTCCTTGCATTTATTTGTTGTTGTTCTTGCATTTACTTCTTGTTTTCTAGTTGTAATGGAGTTCTAAGCCTCAAAGGTAGGATTCAAACGGTGGAAACCCATCATCAACCAAGGTAACAACACTCTCTCATTCATTTGTGCTTAAATGGAAGTTGTATGATAGGAAATACTCACTACCTCTTCTTGACATCTAGTTTGGCATTTTCTTGACTACTTGTAGACAAGCTATGCTTGGCACATGTAGTGCTTGAACCTTATATGCACTCTAGGTGTTTGATAAAATGTTTAAGTGAGCATTTACTATCATTCTCCTATCTTTCTTTGTTGTGAATGCTTTTAAAGTTAAATCCTCCATCAAAGACCATTCTTCAATGGATCCAAGATGAGAATTTCTAATGAGAGAAGCTTGTTGCTTGGTTGTGGATGAGTGGAAACCCTAGAATCCTACCATTTACTTTTATTGCTTTAATTTAGTTAATTCTCTACAATCACCACTCAACAATCAAAACCCCCATGATTTTACACTTTATTTTACATTCATTGGTTAGCAAAACCTAAGGATCATTTAGACCAGTTCCACTCCCTGTGGAGATGACCTGAGGACTCCCTCAGTATTTATTATGCTTGGCGATGTTTGAATTCCTACGCTTGGGATGTAATTGAGCACACCGCAAATTGACAAGCA
>JAESVK010001316.1:665-23270 GCA_017140935.1 Hamamelis virginiana
TATATAACCGACTTGCCCTTATTGGGAAGTTACCTCACTTTTAATTCATACGTATAGTGGCGTGTGTAAGATGCAGAAGGAAGTGAATTGGAAATTAAAGTGGAGAGAGTTATTCCACGTGAATGATACATCCTGGTCATGAAGTGGTCCGGAAAAATATAAAGGGTGTTACAATGTAGAGCACTTGGTCGTTGCTTTGGTCAGTTTTGAAAACACCCGAACTAGTATTTGACAAGTATTATTCGCTTTAGTTGAAGTGTGAGGCCATTTGGCATGTGAAGGGGTGTTGGTGTCCTGCATACATTAAATTGCAAAGTGTCCTCTTAAAGCGTTGTTACTACGCTCCTTTTCCAGTATTTGATGTGGACGGACATATTCTGTTTCATCTTCTTGGCGACGTAGGTTTATTCATTTCTATAAGTTTCATTAAAGAGAATAGGTATATGTGTGTAGAACTTGACTTAAATGAAATATCAAATATTGCAGCATGCCAAATGTTTACTAGATAGTAGACACTTTTTGGAGTCTAGGGGGAAAGGCGGGTACATCTCTACATTGTAGTAGTGCCTCCTTCACAAAATTGACAGACAGCCAAGGGTTTTAAACCAAATCTTGGTGACATTCTCTTAGAAGTTTTGGCTAGAAAAGCCAGGCTAATGGGATTCAAATGTTCTCTTAAGCAAAGTTCACGTAGTAGAGTTCGATTAATGTTGGTGGCATATGGTAGAAACACAAGGAAAGAATGCTTATTATTTATCATTAACATTATAGGCTAAACTTTTTTGTTTACTTATTTATTTTTATGATTACTTGTTCTAAATTAAAATTTATTGTTCTAAGTTATAATTTATTATACCTGTCAAGGACTGATATTTGCATGTGTAACCAGTTAAATTAGAATTTATATATGATGTGGAAGGACAAAAAGTAATGAAGTGATGTGGTTTACTCTTCTGTGATTGCATTGCGCAATATGGTGTACCCTAAGGCCTGCTTGTGGCAGTTCTTACTCTCATTGACTGCATTGTACTTTAGAACATCATGGCTTTCAAGATTGTTGTTTTTTATTAGATTAGACTAGTAAGGGAAGCGATCCTGTTGTGACTATATGCAGGCTGCGGTGTACTTAAATAAAATACAGTGTTTTTGCTTTGAGGAGCAGCGACTTCTTCCTGGAGAACAGATTGACATGCCCGTAAGTAGTGTTTCTATTTGTTAAGGCCCTCTTTGGTTATGTTGTCGTTTCTTGATTTCTCTTTTTAAAAAGGAAAAAAAGTGATTAAGGCCATGTTTGGCCCCCAACTCTGAAAACAGTTTTATGTTTTCTGTTTTCAAGAATGAAAACAGAAAACTGTTTTTGGTTTTCTAAAAATGAAAAAACTCGTTTGGTACATATAAAATTGAAAACAGTTTTCAAAAACACAAAATAATGAAAACTTGTTTGGTGTAAAATTGTTTTTCATTTTCAGTTTTCTCCTCTCTTCTCTTCTTCATTTTTTTTTTATTTTTTTTATTTTTTATTTTTTTAATGTATCACTATAGGTTGGCCAAGTCATAACATTAGCACATAATTTGCATTTTTTTTTCTTGCTCTAACAATATCTATATCCAAATAATTGGTAATTTAAATTGTGCAATCAATCAAAATATGAACATTAGATGAAATAAAGTGCATGCAGTCCATTATATAAATGAAAATAAAGTATATACCACCAATAAACATACTGCATACATAATCAAAATGTCTCTTTTTGCTAATAATATTATCCATAAATAATAAATTACATCCAATTAACCATTAGCAGTGTATAATGCCCACATTGAATTTGATATTTCATCCCTAATAGCAGCCATTTATAATGCACGAGCATCAGAAAAGCCGACTCCATCAACTGGTTGGCTACTATTTGCATCATTTGAATTTTTAACCTCAAGATCATTCCTTTCGTACTCCGTGAACATGTTATCTGTTTGAGTCCTTTGGCGAATAAAATTATGGATTGCACAACAAGAAGTTACAAAGAGTTAAATGCTAAAATCATCATATATTTTAAACAAAAGTTTAAACAAGGGATCACTTTCATCAAGCTCAGTTTTTAAAACAAAAGCTAGCACACTAATCTTAACAACTTCAAAATGGACCCAATTGATGTCAATAGCATAAACTAGCAACAGAGATCACAGTTATAAAATACTGCCAGTATAACTTCTAACCCTACAAATAATTAAGAGTCATTTGCATTTTTTATTGAAATCAACAGTTGATGAAGGGTAAGCCATTGAGAGAGAGAGAGAGAGAGAGAGAGAGAGAGAGAGACTATTTCAAGTGAAAATACAGAAAAATGTAATTACTATATCAGATATTTTACAGGAATTAATGGAATTGTCACACGTGTTCAAAGAATTAAGTTAGATTTACCACATATATATAATGATGTATAAATTATCTTTTGGGTAAAATACCTTACCTAGAATATTAAAAGCATTTTAGATAATTGCTATCAAGAAGAAGAAGATGATTGAACATTTATTGGAGCCTGGTTGTCTTGGATGGGCCTGGTATGGTACTCGAGCTAAAATAGAGTCTCAATCTTACTAAAGTACAGGTGTTCAAAATTAAACAAAGAATTTGTTGACCCTTAAGTAATATGAATCTAATCAAGAGTCAAACTGAGTTGAATACTATGAAGTTTCTGGAACTTAATACATAAATAAATTGTGCTAGACGTCACAGGTAATAAATCCAGAAAATGGTTCCAATTAAACTCTGACTATGCTGGTTTGGTGCATAATGACATTGATATTGTTATAAATTAATGTGGCATTCTTTACTTGTATGGTGGTTTGGATAAATGTGGCATTTTTTGCTTTGGTTTATTCTTGATTTTTAGAACTCAATGATATTGATATTGTTATAACAATATCAAACTTGTTAATACTACTAGTTGATCAAGATTGAGCTCCATTCGATTCTATTTTTAAATTAGATGAGCATCGGATAACTCAACCTAGTTACTCAGATTGGTGTGATTTTATATGACAGTAAAGGAACACAACATCTCGACATTCAAGCAAAATTTGATGATTATAATGTACTTTTTCTCCTTTTTATTAATAATATTTTTCTTTGTTGCCGTTAAAAAAAAAAAAAAGCACAACCCAATGATAATACAGCTTTTACCAGATCAGAATCTTAATGCGAAAATGAAAGTGCCATCCAATATCAATTTGCCTCCTCCTGGATCAAGCGTAGTTGATTCAAGGTAAGGCTGCACCAGCTTAGAGATGAACTGATTGCATCCAATATCAGTTTTGTCTCCTCCTGGATCAAGTCTAGCTGATTCAAGGTAATGCTGCACCAGCTTAGAGACAGCAGAACTATTAGAACACAGAGCATCACAAATCCAAATCCCAAAAACAAAACAAACAGATGCACACACATGGTTCTTTTTTGCATCAATTATCATCAATCTGCAAACAATGATTTCATAATAAGACTCTAATGTTCAGATGAGTTAAGTGCATCCAATATCATTATCATATGTTCCTCAATAAAGCCTAGTCCCTTCAAGCAAATCTCATATAACTTTAAAGTCGAGAAACACTGATTTGCCAAATGATTGATCCCTGGTTGCATAACAATTCAAGTAGCAATTAATGAACTCAATAATATAGGCCCTTTTTGCCTCTTATTGAAATATTAAAACCCAACAACAGAGCCTATATTTCTCTTCTTTATAAACGGAAGCTTGATAACATAGTCAAATTGCAATTAGTAAACCAGTATCACTGAGCCCAGAAAAATGAACAGCCAGTTCAGTTCGACCCATTGGTAAACTCTAAAACTGTTGTCCTTACCAGAAAAGTAAATAAATAAATAAGAACCAGTATCACTGAGCCCACCCAAACTGACCCACAAGTTAATCTGAGTTGAGCAAACTTGCCTGGCTGGCTCACTAATAGGTTTTTTTCATAATACTGTTTCAGAATTCAAACTGTATGGCCAATGCTATAATTATCAATAACACTCTAGACTCTAGAGTTCAACAAAATATAATCAAAGTTTCAAAATTGCCATCTATATTGAAAATTGGAATTATATCAGCAAAAGTTGCTTGGCAGTAGGCATCAATGCAAATGTTATTGCAAAAGAAGACCAGCAAGCATAATGACTGTTGACATTCAACATATCATAATTCCTAACTCAAAGTACTGTGTCAGAGCTTTGTAAATCAACGAGAAAATTTGAAAGTAAGAAAAACAATTGGTACATAAATTATCATTGACTGAATGGATATATAACATAGGAATGAAAGGTCATCCAGATTTCGCATAACATAAATTTCCAATCACCACAAAAGTGAAGCAACAGGTAAATCAACGAAACAGAGAGCAACTGTCCTTACTCAAAATCTAACAAGACCTCAAGAACTCCAAACCCTCCCTTTGGTTGCCGAGAACTGAGGAAACGAATACAAAATATAATTTCAAATTCTTATATTAAGTGTTGTAATTTCCAAAAAAAATGGAAAGAAATCTCACCTCAATATATAATTTCAAACCCTCCAAACCCTCCTTGCACCATTCTCAGACACAAAATTACTTCGATTTTCTCCCAATAATTCCACAAAATTCCTTGACTATGATTTAATAGAGGACAAAGCCTAAATAAAGATAACAAAATAAAAAAAGCTTTCTTCAATTCAAGTAAGACTCAAAATTGTGTTCTCTATTCTTTTCCTCAATTTTCTTAGCAACCAACCAAAGGGTAAAAGAAACCAAATCACGATCTACTCCATTGAAGGAATATCTCAAAACAAGCAGGGGCGGATCCAGGAATTCCATTCAGGGTGGGCACTTTTTGTATTTTGATTTCAAACTTTAATATATATAATACAAAAAAAGGCCAAAAGCCAAAATACATTGTTTATATAAACAAAAAGTAACAAACAAGAGGCTTATCATAACATTTTACAATTGATTTCGACGTGTCTTCATATTCTGAAACCGTTGCATGATAGCTTCATTATCAATGCTATGAAAAATATCTTTCTTTATGTAGACAATCAAGCTATCATTCATCCACTGATCACTCATTCGATTACGCAATCGATTCTTCACAATCTTTATAGCAGAAAATGCTCTTTCCACAGTGGCAGTCGCAATTAAAATCAAGTCTGTGTTGGGCTGATTTGTTTTTATTTGGGCTGATTTGTTGTTGTAATTTTATTTTTGGGCTTTTAAGATATTATTGGCCTTTTTTGTGTGTTATTTGGTTGTTTGTTATTTGTGGTAAATGCTATAATTTTGGATTGTTTAAGGTGTTTGATATAATTGTTGATAGATTTATCTTCCTTAATTTTTTTTTTTAAAACATAGATAAAGATTTAAAACAAAAATGAGGGTGGGCACTTTAGCAAATCTATATTTTTTGAATTTATATATACCTAATAATTTTTTTAAAAAAAAAAATTGAGGGTGGGCACTGGTCATACACTGGATCCGCTAGTGAAAACAAGCCAACCAAACAAGTTTTTTCACCTATTTTATGTTTTTTGAATCCTGAAAACAGAAAACTGTTTTCAGAGTTGGAGGCCAAACAAGGCCTAAGTTTTTTAGAAAACGTGTTTTTGGTAAGTTTGATTTCGTTTTTTGTTTTCGAAACAAATTTCCAAAATTTCCAAAATTTGTGGAAATATAGATTTTATGTTTTCACAAATTTTCAAAATTTTTGAAGACTTATTTCAAAAGGAAAATGTTATGCATCACTAGAATATATCACTACAAGGATCACTACAAGCAAGAAAGATAGTGAATTTCTAAAAATACCCATGAGTGATTTTCCAAAACTACATTCATTTTCTTCTTGTAGCGATACTTGTAGTGATTCGTTGTAGCAATGTATAGCATTGCTCTTTCCAAAATTATCGATATTGTGACCCGACCACCAAATTACCGCCCAGCACTACCGTAACTCCACCACCACCACTCACCACCCCAACTATCGTTACACTCACCATTGCATTTGCTGACTCCACCGACACTGGTCCACTAGCCCAACCATTATTGCACCAGTTGCCACTGCCTAATTATTGCCCCAACTGTTTGATCACTGTAGCCACCATTACCATCCTAACTTCTCTGCCACCACTATCTCACTTGCCCCACAACTCCGCCATCATTACTGCTCCATTGGCCCCACAACTCTGCCATCATTATTGCTTTATTGGCCCCACTACTATTGCACTCACTGCCGCCCCCTGCTCCATTTCCACCCCCAACTTCGCCATTGTCACAACCCTCCGTTACTACCATTGTCCCATCATTAGCCTAATCATCGCCATTAATTTGTTGAATTTAAATTTCAATATATACTTATCCAAACATATTTTAATGTTTTTTAAATTTTAAAACCATTTTCCCTATTAAATATGCTTTATGTTTCTAAAAATTAGAAATAAAATGAGGAGTGAGTCGTTTCCAGCTTTTAAAAGCAAGAAAAATGACAGTGCATCCAAATGGAACCCAAGTGTTTCTTGAAAGTGAAGTTGTTTGTGATCCCTTGAAAAGTTTACTGCTTGTATTTCCAGGTATTCTTTTACATCGACCCTGAGTTTGAAACAGATCCAATAATGGATGGAATCAATAATTTGATTTTATCGTATACATTTTTCAAGGTTATTGGAAATACATGAGAGAAAGTTGGGAGAGAGAGAGAGTTGGAAGAGAAACGTGATTTCTCATTTATGTGTCTTGTGAGTTACAAGATATCACTTAAAAATAGCTAAACTAACTAAGCTAACTGTCTAAGCTAACTAAGCTAACTGAAAACAGTTACAATACAGTTACAACTGATCTAGACTGTTACAATTGATTTAAGCTAACAGAATAAGAAGATAATAGAATGATGACTTAATACTCCCCCTCAAGATGGACTGTGGATATCTTTAACAGCCATCTTGGATAAGAGTGGAAACAACAAAAAAGAAGGCAAAGCCTTGGTGAAAATATCTGCAAGCTGATGTTGAGATCGAATAGCCATAAGCTTGATGAAGCCCTCAGCCACTTTATCACGAACAAAATGACAATCGATCTCTATATGTTTAGTTCTCTCATGAAAGATTGGATTGGAAGCAATGTGAACAGCAGCTTGATTATCACAAAAGAGAAGAGCCGGAGATGAAACATCAACTTGAAAATCCTTCAACAATTGCCATAACCAGACCAATTCACTAGTAGTGGAAGCCAAAGCACGATACTCTGCTTCAGCAGAGGACCTGGAAATTGTAGTTTGCTTCTTTGCCTTCCATGAGACTAAAGAGTCACCAAGAAACACACAAAAACCTGTAACAGACTTCCTGGTATCTAAGCAAGAACCCCAATCAGCATCAGAGAATGCTTTCAGCTGAAGAGAAGAGGATGAAGAAAAGAACAATCCTTGACCAGGATTAGACTTAAGATACCGAAGAAGATGATGAGCAGCATTTAGATGAGGCAAACGAGGATTAGCCAAGAATTGACTTAACTTGTGCACAGCAAAAGTAATATCTGGTCTGGAAAGAGTAAGATAAAGAAGACGACCAATGAGTCGTCTATACTGAGATATATCAGTGAGAGGATCACCATTACTAGCATTAAGTTGAATCTTAGGATCCATAGGAACAGTGGCAGGTTTGCAAGCAAGATAACCCTTGTCTTCAAGCAATTGAAGGGTATAATGGCGCTGAGAAAGAACAATTCCTTTGGCTGATTTCGCAATCTCAAGGCCAATGAAGTACTTTAAATGCCCCAAATCTTTAAGTTTAAATTGAGTATGAAGAAAAGCTTTCAGAGAGTCTATAACTTGAATATTAGGACCAGTGATGATAATATCATCAACGTAGACTAACAATGCCACAAAAGAGGATCCTGAACCTTTGGTGAACAAAGAATAATCAGATTTAGACTGAATGAAACCAAATTGAACTAGAGCTTGAGAGAACTTTGAATTCCATTGTCTGGATGCTTGCTTGAAACCATAGATGGACTTATGAAGCTTACAAACTAGTTTTTCTCCTTGGGGAAGATTCTCCCCCTCACTATTATAGCCAAGAGGAAGATCCATATACACTTCTTCAAATAAGTCCCCGTTAAGAAATGCATTGTTCACATCGAGTTGAAACAAATGCCAATTCTGATTTGCAGCGAGAGCTAATAGCACCTTTACAGTAACCAATTTTGCCACAGGAGAAAAAGTTTCAATAAAGTCAATCCCTTCTTGTTGAGTGTATCCCTTAGCTACTAGTCGAGCTTTGTGTTTATCGATAGAACCATCAGATTTGTATTAAGTTTGTAAATCCACTTGCAACCAATAGAATGTTTCCCTATTGGTAAAGAAACAACTGACCATGTGTTGTTGAACGCCATAGCATCCAACTCAGCTTTCATTGCATCCCTCCACTGTGGAAATTTAATGGCTTGATGATAATACTGAGGCTCAAATTGTGAAGAGACAGTCAAGACAAAATTTTTGTGAGAGGAAGATAGAGAATCATAAGACAAGTGTTTGGACAAGGGATACAAAGAATCACAACGAGGTAATTCTTTATGAGATAATAAGTTGCAATGGAAATCTCTGAGATAAGATGGAGGTTTAGTGACCCTTGAAGACTGCCTAAGGGGAACTGCAATGGAAGATGGAGTAGGATCTGATGGAGCATGATCAAAATATTCTTCATGTGGACTAGGAGATGGAAAAGGAAGTGTAGGGTGAGAATCATTAGGAACCTCAAGAGAAGGCATAGGTAGAACAAGGTCAGGGAATGGATCTACTAGTTCATTTGAAGCAACCACAGTATGAAATGGAAAAATGTCCTCATGAAAAATAACATCTCTGGAGATAAAAATTTGTTTGGATTGAACATCATATAGCTTGTATCCTTTCATACCAGGAGGATAACCAAGGAAAACACATACACGAGCCCGGGGTTGAAATTTTGTTCGATGAGCAGTGAGTGTTGCAGCAAATGCTAGGCAGCCAAATACTCTGAAAGAAGAGTAATCTACAGCAGTTTTGTAGAGAACCTCATATGGAGTTTGTTGATTAAGTAGTGGGGAAGGTGTCCTGTTGATAAGAAAAGGGGCCTTATCACATTCCTTCACATTCTGGACATAGATTTTTCCTCACCTTGGTTGATGACTGCACTCGATTTACATGGATTTTCTTACTGAAGCAGAAATCTGATTTCTCATTTATGTGTCTTGTGAGTTACAAGATATCACTTATAAATAGCTAAACTAACTAAGCTAACTGTCTAAGCTAACTAAGCTAACTGAAAACAGTTACAATACAGTTACAACTGATCTAGACTGTTACAATTGATTTAAGCTAACAGAATAAGAAGATAATAGAATGATGACTTAATAAAGGTCTCTGAGGAATAATGGAGATGCTGATCTTGTATAAATACCCAAGAAAATCCATTCTAGTCAAAGTGCTCAGCCAGCATACACAACGTGAAAGAATTCTTTTTCTTACTCGAGTTATGGAATCTGGTTTCTACATTTATTATTTATGGCTCAAATCTGGTGAAAAGGTTGGGAATTAAGAACTTGTGGTGGCGTGCTTATGATTTCTTATGTTTGGGAGGTTATTTATTGAAATAGCAACAATTTTTATGTAGAGTCACATCTTCATGCCCCCAGCACATTATGATGGGCCCCAAAAAAAAAACATGGACCAAAAGTTGGGATTTGGCTCATGACTGGTAATCTATACAAATTGACTGTCAATTTTATAGAAGTCCTTTGTGGGCTTGATGCCTAAATTTTCTCCAGTTCTATGTTTCTACTTACTATGATCGAGCTTGGAAGGTAGATGAGTGGCAAAATCCCTAGGGTATATCATCGCAGCTAGTTGCAAGTCGATCTACTCTTATTTGGCGGTTCAATGTGAAGCTTAGGCTTGCCGTGAAGTTGTTCGTTGGTCATGGGATGGGATCGGTTTCACAAAGCCAACCACGTTTTCGTTGATTCAAGCAATTTAATTCATTAGTTGCAAGGTCTACAGGATTGGGAATTCCAAGCCCAATGTTTAAATTTTGTGAGTTTTGTTAGGGTTGCAGAAAGTTAGTTAGGGAGTCATCGAAGATGGATGTGCTTTGGTCTCTGTAATCCTTTTGTTTTCCTGCTTCTGTTAATGAAGTTCCTTCTTTTTGAAACAAAAAAGAAAAGTAAAAATAAACCCTTTGCAAGGAGAAAAATGTTTTTTTGCCCTGGCTTATAACTTTTTCATTTCAAATGCAACTGAGTGATTCTAGATTTGATGCAAACCCCAAGGGGCCTGTTATAAGGAGTAGGGCGGGTTGTCCTACCAGAGTCAATAACTATTGTGAGCGAGGAGGACCTACCCAAAGATGGGCTTGGTCCAAAACACACGCGTCCGTCCGCATCAAGCCCAATCGGGTTATTTAGACCAAATCAATCATTTTTTTGGGCCAACTCAGATTACCAATTAATTAATTTGTTTTTCAAAACTAACGTTCATTTCTAATTATGACAGTTTAAAGAGCTACAGAAGAATCATGTTTGTTTATGCATTTGCGAAGAGTCATAACTGCTGCATAACGTCATGTTTGTTCATGGTGCCTTCTACATTTCACGATTCTACATTTCACGAAGAGGCACCAATGAGTCTGTAAATAGGCTACATCACCATTTTCATTCATTCATTCAGTTGTTCATTATTTGCATAGTTTCAAAAAGAGAGAGATAGGCATTCTTCTGGCTCACAGTGTCCGCAGATTGTAGTGCTTCCTCTGCAGGCGTGATCATTGTTTCATGGGAGGTAGATGTCCATCGACTCTAAGCACCAATAGGAGGGGTGTATTCTGTATTAAGGACATAGTGTAAAACATTAGCCTTGATCAATATTCAAAAGCGTTTATGCAACTTTCTGGACAAACTGTAAGTCATTTGTTTAAGTATTTTATTTTTTTATGGATTCTATCATTTTGTTTAATTGGCTACTTGAATAATATTATGGTTTGACAGAATTTTTATTCAAGTACTCCCTCCGTCCCATAAAAATAGGCTTCTTCCAAAAAACACGCATATTAAGAAAGTTCATTAATGCATTGATTTGTGATCTTTTTTACCCTTTATTTCCAAAACTATCCTTTTTCCACAATTGCATTTAGTGTCATGTCAAGGCATTCTTGGAATAAGAAAGGGTAATACGGGAAAGTTAAAAGAAATATAATTTGACATTTCAAAATGGACTATCATTTTAGGATAGCCAAAAAAGGAAAGAAAACCTATCTTTATAGAATGGATGGAGTATTATTCTTCATCTACTTCTTCATCTTATTATTTAATTAGTTTTCTACTTGGTATATAATTCTGTAAACTATAGAGTTAATATATATACGTTATGTTTTGTGACTTTAATTATTAATTATTTGTTTATTAAGTTTTATTTAGACACAAATTATCTAATTCTAGATAATTTTATTTCCTTTTTTTTTTTTCAATAAATTTGGCCTAAAATCACTTTTGGAGAACTCTCTCTTTACATATTTCTTTTAGAGTTAAGCGCAAACTAACTTTTTACATATTCAAATTTTTATACTATATGTGATTATTGTAGAAGTTAGGGGTTCTAGCTTTGGCTAACTGTTTTATCCCCCCTTTGAATCATCTAATTTCATGTTTGGATGAGGGATCTACATTCAAAACGGAATTTAAAATTCCAAAAGGGAAAATTCCTTGTTTAGCAACCTTAAAAAAGGATTATACAAATCCCAAGAGGTATCTCTCTCTCTCTCTCTCTCTCTCTCTCTCTCTCTCACATGTAGGATCCTAACTTGTCTTTTCTTATTTGGTTGCCAAGAAAGTTGAAAGGAAATGAGTGAATGAGGTTTTCTGTGCAGAATGTATATCCATTGATTTTTCTTTTTTCTCAATTACTATTTCGCTGTTGATTTATTGTAACTATTTGGTGTCTATTATGTAATGGATTATAAATATGATTTTTCTTTCTGAACTGTTTGAGATTTATGTTTTTTCGACTAAGAAAGCTAGGTTTTATAAATTTGATGTGTAGTTGTATCAATTTTACTAGTTTGATACTTATGCTAGTTGCATTTGAATGGTCGCAAGTTGCACAAAGCTGCTCTTCACTCCAACTTACTTAATCCATTCTCCTCTCTTCATCTAATCCTTCATTTCACTCAAGAGATTCTCGAAAACCCAATCTCTTGCTTTTGGTTTGTGCACTCTGTTCCTCTTTTTCTCTTTATTTTCTTCATTTTTTATATGATTTAGGTTTGTCTGCTATAATTTGATACCAATTACTGCATTGATGGTGTTAGATTGATCACGGTGTTATATTCTTGCAATATTTAGTTGGGAAATTTGGCCAAAGGTCCTCCATTATAAGATTTTCATGCCAAAAATCCTCTCAAAAGATTTTTCATGCCAAAAGTCCTTTTGGTATGAATTAGACAAAAATATCCTTCCTTTCCCAAATAACCTTCAACCGCAACATGGAGTTCACTATCTCGGACACTCAAGGTCACTTCGCTTGACCCCTGAGTTCACCATGCTAGAACCTTGAGTTCCTACGTAGGACCCTTGAGTTCCCATGCCGGAACCCCGAGTTCCTACCCTGGAATCGTAGCTCACTACATCAAAAAAAAATTAAAAAAAGAATACAAGAAAAAAGAATCTCTTTCTTTTTACTCCATTTTCTCATCAACCAAACAAAAAAATAATTTTTCTAATGAAAATCTATTTCTTTTTTCTACATTTTTCAAACAATCAAACCAGAAATTAATCCAAAAAAAAAAGGAAAAAGAAAAAAAAAAAAAAAAAAAGGAGAGCTCACCGAAACAGTTGTTTGGTTGATGAGAAAATGGACAAGTAGATTAGCGGGAGAAAATGGAAATGTTTTTCCACGAACAGTGACTGGCGAGTTGATGCTCATGTGGATTGGCCGGCGAGTTGATGCAGGTGCAGATCGACAAGCGAGATGGCGAATCGATGCAGCGAAGAACCTTGGGAGCATCCCGATGCCCTCTTCCTCCTCCTCTTTCTCCCCTTATTTTTCTTCTTCTTATTATTCTCCCACTGACCGACCATGGCAACATTTCGGCAAGTAGCCATGGAGAACCAACTCGAGTGAAATTTGTATAAGCTTGTTGATAGATTTGTAGTTCATTAACTCCAGCCGGTGCCGAGATAACGCCCAACAAAGCTTCTTGTCGGCGACGTGGTGGCGGTCCGGCGACTTGGTTTCTCTAATCTCCGACGAATAAATGAGCTTATCCCATCTCCGGTGTAGTGAACCTCAGTTTCTTGCACCTGAACTTCCCTGTACTCATTGTCTTCCTCATCTCATTCTTTTCCCTTTGGCAATGACTTTGGATTTGCTGCAACTCTGATATGATGGCGTGTGCAACCTTTATGTCGTTTTGATGCTTACTGAGTTGGATAAAGAAGAGAGATAGTGAAAGAGAAACAAAGAAGAAGAGAGAGGGGGGCAGAGGATATGTTGCCATGGCGGGTTAGTGGGAGAAGAAGAAGCAAAAAAAAAAAAAAAAAAAAAAAAAAAAAAAGGGAAAAAGAGGAGGAGGGTAGGGGCGTCGGGAAGCCACTGGGAGTCTAAGGACAATTCTGTCCACAAATAAATAGATTTTTAAAAATTAGGACTTTAGGCAATAATTCTTTTTCAATTAGGACTTTTCAAAGAAAATAAAATGTGGGAGGACTTTATGCAATAAGCATCCTCAAAATGGCACTTTTGGCCAATTATCTATATTTAGTTCTATTGTTGCTAGGTTTTGCTAATCTATGAGTTTTGGCTTGTGGGTTGTACAGTTCTTTGAAGATTTTTTTAGCATCTTAGAGTAGAAAGTTATGGTAGAAGGTTTAGGATTTCAACTTAATCTAAACTTTATTTTTTACTAGTTTTAATTTTTTTTTTTTTTTAAATTTTGTTTTGGTATTAGGATTTATTTATTTATTTTGTGTCTCATTAGTTCTATTTGATGAACTCTCTTTTTTATTATAAGAACGTGTTATATATGTATATACACGAGCGCAAACCAACGCAATGCACGGGACTTAACAATAAGGATTTATCTAATAAATTATAATTGTACAAAATAAGTATTTTGATTAGATGATTTTGATCGTTTGATCTTAATTTATTTATAAGGTTAGAATATATATTTTAATAAATAAGAATGATTAAAACTGTTAAATAGATTGAAAAAAATTAATTTGGATGTATTATTCAAAAATTAAAATTTTAAAATACCACAAAAATGTAAAAAGTAAAGTGGAACCAATTGTTTAAATAAAAATAAAATATAATTGAAAAGAGAGAGAGGGAGAAGTTGATGGGATCCACAATAAATAAAAAGGAAAAAAAATAAAGAAAATGCTAATTCACACTCCTTATTAGTTGGCATTTGATGTGTGGTTCACATCAATAAATGTAATATTTTCATTTTTTTTCAAGAACATAAAGACCATTGGTCCATGTGAGATGATTGGAAAAAAGTGGTGAAATAACATTTCTAAAATATTAATTATGGAAAAAGAAAAGAAACTTAAATGAGACCCACCTTAAAAAAGAATATTGAAAGTTTAAATTTTATTTAATTAATTGGACTAATGATATAATGCCATATCATTTTAAAGTGAGACCAAAACCAATAAAAATGAAGGAAGTGAGAGAAATAAGGAGAGCATGGAGTAAAGGATGGAAAGAATCCTAGGGTTGCCATATCAGCATACTACTCTTTATTGTATGCTCTTTATATAATAGTAAGATAGTGATAGGTTATGGTCTCTATGGATTTGTTTCCATTGACTTTCTTCCTAATATCTCTTACTCTATTTTACATTCTAAATTTAATGACATTATAGTGCCTAAATACATGAGTTGTTTAGGGTATTGAGTAGCCACAAGTGTTCATTTTCTTTCCCCATTTTTCTATTTTTTGTTTCTTTTGATTTCATGTGGGTATTAGTATGAACCAATCTTAATTTGCTAGTTTTCTATATTTTTTTTGTCATATTCTTCTAGTAGTATCCTAGTTTATCATAACCAGTTCTAAAAAGTAAAAACAAATGTGCAATATTAATATGCTAGTATGAACCAATATTCTAATGTTGTTTGTTATCATATTTCCACCAGAACTCCATATTTTTTTTTTATTTGTCAAAAATGTGCATTAGAATGTGTTTGAATTCGTGCAAGTGTTAAAAGTTGAGTAATGTCCATGTCCAAGAAGAATATTTTCATTAGAACTGCTTAAGTAACATGTTGATCGAATATTGGAGGTCCAGTAAAGGCCTCTATTTACCATCCTAACTTCGCCAGAGTTTGATTAATGTTCCATTTGTTTACATACCCTGCCCTTTGTCACTTTAGGAATCTGACTTTAGTCTGTTTTGATATCACATTGATATTATTCGTATCTTCAAATGGAAGCTTCTTCAATAAGTAAATTTATTTCTCATCGTCCACAACCCAATTTGAAGCTCTAAAACAATCACTTCGGTCCATATTTGAACTTGCATTCATCTCATTATATATTTCCTCTTTACCTAGTTTCTTTGTAATCAAGTGCAAGTACTAGTCAAGAGAAGAAGCCATCTTAGAGATAGTTGTTGAAAGTGTAACTTTGCTTCTAGCTCTCCTCTTTTTGAGGCAGCACAAAAGATGTTGAAGAATATCGATCTCTTTTCTTCTGATAATAAGACAAACTAGAGAGATTAGCATCATCACGAAAGGTCAAATATAAATGCATTGCTAACTCTGCCTACTTCTCTTACCTCACTTTGTCTATGTCCAATTTTGGCCAGTTAGCTAATTATTCAATGTTGCATATTTTCTTCTGGATATTCTGCATATTTTCTTCTGGATATTCTGACCACTTTAAACAATCTAGGATGATTTAGCAACCAACTTAAACCTTCTTGAACTTCAATAACCATTACAGAGTATTATCTTATTTGTGTTTGTTTCTTAATTTCTTAATTACCTTGTGTTAATACATATTTTGATACCAACCAATTAATGGTTGACAAGTGGCAGAATAAGAATAGGATTAATAATATGAGATATCTATGGAGAAGGAAACCGTTAGAAAGTGGAATTCTGGAGGGATTGGAAGAAATAAAAGGATAAGTTTTAAAGAAGGTTAAGAAGAGATGAAATTAAGGGAAGAGTATAATCTGATAATGTTTATCTCATATTTGGTTAAGTATTAATCTAATATTGACTAATTGTCAGAGACTCTTGTTTAATAAGGAGGTTCGAGGAACAAAGAAGTTACTTCTAGATTAAAGTATTTACTCCTTGGAAATAATTATCAAGACAAAGAAGGAGTGTATCAAGATTGATGGAATTAGTAGAGAGAGATAATCTAATTAGAAAAGAAAATGATCCAATCCAGAAGTTAAAATCGAATAGGAGACTATCAAAAGGTCTATAAATAAAGAAGCTTTGATCGAAGCGAGACATATATCAAACATACAACATCCTTTCAGCTTCTTTCTTTTCACAGAAAGGTGTTTACGAACCCTATTGCTGCTTGGCCTTTTAGGCTCCGTAGTAGGGTCTTTCATCGAGGGTTCGAGGTGGTCATATAGTCATCCGGGGAGAGTTCGAGCTATTTCAAGGGGTAAGGAACGGGAAGAGCTGTTTTGAAGTTTGGACTAAGGAGTTCCTATCAACTTGGAAGTTGAAGAATCTGTCTTGGAAGTTACTTTTAGTTTCTCCAAAGGCTCGAGGGTAGTTCGAGCCGTAACTCTGTGTGATTCTTTTTCAATGGTTAGTATTAAATAAAGTTGTTTCTTTATAATTTTTATTTTATATTTTTTTTCCTTATTAAATTCTATAACTAAAGTTTACTTATTAATGTTAGGAATAGTTTACTTGATTTGTTTTTTAAAAATTCATCTTAATTGAGGCATTCGAGCCATATCCCATTGATTCGATTCGAACCCAAATATTGAGTTCGAACCTTATTAATTTGATTCGATTTTCCTAAAAATGAAAGAAGCGATTAACATCTTTTTAACCATGTTTTATATAGTGCAGCTACAACACTAAACCATGATTTCTTTCATGGTCTGAGATTGGACAGACCAGTGTTTTAAAATAAATGAGTTATTTAAAATTGTTCCCTTTTTCCCTATAGATTCCAAGCTTCTTCCCCAGGTTGTACTGATTGTCAGAGAACAAGGGAGATTATTCCTTGTTAATGATCAAGATTAATATATTTATAAAACCGCGTGTTTGTTAATCTCAATATAATTGTGATTGGTGAGCACGGGTGTCGAACCACTGGGAAATATGTAGATTTAAAATGGGAAACTATTAGATTTAATTAAAGTGAAAGAATAGTGTCAAATTAATTTGGTGGTGAAAAGAGCTTCAATTGGGTTGAAGCGGAAATACTGATTTTAACAAAGCTGATTAAAACGCGATTAATTAATGGAATGAGCGGAACTTGGGTGAGAAGTCCATTGAATAACAAATATGCAATTTAGTTATAAAATCCACGATTTAGTAATTATGTATGGTGGTTCATCCAACTACAAGAAGGAATCCCCAAAAAGATGATGAATAACAGGACCGGCAGGTTTATCCTTGAAAAGGAATGGAATATCACTATCCACCTTAATTGGGGATAAAGCATGCTAGTCTGTTATTCATCCCAATAAGTACCATTGCATAATTATATAATTGCAATCACAGATGTACAATTATATTATATTATATTTAGCAATAGTGTGCGGTAAACCTTCACAACTATGCAATCACATAATACAAATAAAGGGATGTTTATAAACTAAAAATGCGTAAAGAATCCAACTTCATCCTCACCCAAGCTTAGAGTATTAGCTACACATCAATGGAGGAGAATATCCTTTATCCATGACAAGCTCTAAGAGGTCACTGGATGGAAAAGTAAAATAAAACAGAAAGTAAATAACTGAAGGAAATAAAGAAAAAGTGACTGAAAGGAAAGAAATAAAGAAAATGGAGTAAGTAAATAAAGAAAATGGCTTAAATAAATAAAGAAAAATGGCGTAAGTAAATAAAGAAAAGGGCTTAAGTAAATAAAGAAAATGAGAGTAAAAGTAAAGAACAATTCTCAAGTGAGAATTGAGCCATGTATTAAAAGGAAAATTGCAGAAATTAAAGTGCATAAATTAAAGACTGAATAAGTAAAGAACAATTCTCAAATGAGAATTGAGCCATGCATTAAAGGAAAAATTGCAGAAAAGAATAAAAAGCAGAATTGAACTGTAAGATGAAGTCTATTAAAATTGACAGAGTAATGATTCAGAGCAGAAGTCTTGAACCCTCTTAAAGTCACACAAACACTTGTATTTATAGGCTGATTTTACAAATGACCAAAATGCCATTGGAATCTTTGAAGAATATCTTGGAATGCCCTCAGCCGCCTCATGTCTATCGATAGAACTTCTATCGATAGCGAGATCTGGTTATCTATAGAACTTCTATCGATAGCCAGATCTGGCTATCTATAGAAGTTCTACAGATAGCCAGATCTGGCTATCTATAGTCAAAATTTTTTGTCCGCAAATTCTTGATTTTTTTCTCTGGATTGTTTCCTATTTTATCCTCCATGCTTCATCAATCATCTTCTTTAATGGAAATATTTATCTAATTGAGGCTCAGGTAAGTCTTCTTCATTGTATATTTGAATTGGAACATTTCTGTTCAATTTTCCTACAAAAGTGAAAATTAGCATCTTCCTATGAATAAAACAAATACTAGCCTTTATTATGCAATTAAATACATAAGAAAACATAGCATTACCATAATTTATGGTATGATTGTGGTCCAATCATGTACTAATGAATTTTGGTGACATATTCATATTTTCATCATACCAAAGATGTGGCCCATCTTTCATGAATTTCACCAAATTTTAAACTGAGTTATGATAAACCTTAACATAAATAGTTTTAAAGTTAATTCCTATATTTTTTTATTTTAGCTAAATTTCTTGGACAATGGTAGAAAATTTTCCATTCGAATTTCTAGGTTTTTTTTTTTTGTTTTTTTGTTTTGTTTTGTTTTTTTATGGGTGAGGGTGGGGTAGGGGGTTGAGTAATTTTGAAACCTTGTAGTCTCATTAGTTGGCTCATTTATTTTAGTTTATAGTTCTTTGTATTTTTTTTGTCTTTCTTAATAATTTGACTTTTATGATTATGTCTAGTAGTCAAACAATATGGATGGGACTATAGAACATGTACAATATAAGTCTGCAAGAATTGAAGAAGATGATAGTGAGAAAATGGATACCGTTATCTTTACCATTAGTGTAATCATATGTGGACTAGCTAGGGTATTTGTACGTTGATGATTCCATTCCTAGGGATCCATCATATGATTGGGATCATGACGGGAGAATCTTTTTAATTCACTTATATATATTCCTCAAGTGATCGTATTTGTATTGAACAATAACGGGTTAGCAAGCTTGGATTTATAAATCTTTTCAAAGTTTTGAGAGAGAGGTCGGTTAACTCGATTAAGAAATGTCTCTGTTGAAGAAGCAATTGCAATGTTTCTACATATTCTTGCCCATAAGCTAAAGTATTGTGTGATTAAGCTTAATTTTTACCGTTCCAAGGAAACAATAAGAAAGCAATTCAACATAGTTTTGTTTTCTGTACTCACACTCATTGAGTACTTAAATTTACACAAATATGTACTTGCTGAGTCGGATGCTAGCAAGTGAAAATGGTTTAAGGTACTATTTTTAGTCATTTGTTTTCATTTTTCTTTTATTATGTATTCATAAGCTTACCTTCCTATATTTATGTTCGAACTGTCTTGGAGCACTTGATAAAACTCATATTCTAGTTACTGTATCTACAAATGTTCGAGCTAGATATCAAAATAGGAAAGGTCATATACCAACCAATATATCTAGACTTGAAATTCATATATATCTTATCTGGTTGGGATGCATCTGCATCCGATTCTCGATTTTACGTAATGCCATACGTAGAACTCATCTCCTTCATTTCACAAATAGTATTTTTTTATTACTATTTTTATTCAACTATATATTTATGTGAAATTAATTACTTAAAAATGATATTATGATGTAGATAAATACTACCTTGTGGATGCAGGAGATTACTCCTTAGAATTGTAGTGCAATCCCAAGCATAGGATTAATTGTTGTCAAGTATAATACATGGAAGTAACTATAGTCATTTTCCACAAGGATTGGATGTGGACTCAAGGGTGAACTCTTACGAGTTGATGCCTAAAGAATGGTAAAATAAAGTGTAAAATCAATGGTTGGGGAGTTGAAAGTGTGAGAGTAGCTAAACTTTTGCAAATGACAATAAAACGTAAATGATTGAATTCTTAGGTTTCATTCCACCCACAACCACGACATATAATTATCTCTTAAGTTATAATTCAATTAAGATTCAATAATGAATGATCTCAATTGGAAGATATGGCAATAATAATGCAAAATGATGTTGAATGGTATTAAATACTCTCACTAGCATTTTGACAACACTTGGAGTGCATAAAAATCAAGCACTACGTGTGCCAAGCATGAACTTGCCTACAAGTAGTTAAGAAGATACAAAATCAAGAGGATAAAAGATTAAAGAGTCTTTATAACTATTCAAGCATAAAACATAAGTGAAATGGGGTTGAATGATAGAAAATACTCTTCGTGGCATTTTAGCATGCATATGAATTGAGCACCACATGTACCGAGTTTGTGCTTGTTAACATGATGTCAAGAATATGTAAAACCCAGAGGGTTCAAAAAATAAAGAGAATTCACATTATTCAACTAACTTTGAAAGCATACAAATGGAGATAAACACATTACATTTGTTGGGGGTGGAAATCCACCTTTGAATCCAACCTTAGTTACTTAAAAAGATAAAGTAAATGTTTGAAGTGTAATTAATGCTAAAGTAAATGCTTCTTGAATAAAAGGAAATAAAAATACAAAGCTTAACAACCATATATTAAAATGAAATAACGAGAACTATAACATATCTAAGCTCGTAATAAAAAACTTAAGCTAAATCTACTTTAAACATAAAGCAAAAATGAAGAACAAGAAGGAAATAGGAAGAGAACTAAAACAAACTGTGGACCAGCCTCGTGGACGGGGCTTTAGGTGGTGTGAGTCCACATCATCACCGGGCGATGTGATTAGGGGGGGTTTAGAAATCAAACAAAGGAGTCGCCACCTTATTTTTAAGGAATAAGGAAACCATAAAAATGTTTTATTTTAAAACAAAAACAAACTCCATTTTCAATGAAAAGACAGTCTTTGAACCAGAGTTGGATCCGGGGGCTAGGTTACGACGTGGGAAGGTTCCAAGCTTTCGCTTGTAGGCACCCACCTCGCCCTAATTAAAGGACTTCTAATTTATTTGGGCTATTTAAATCCTTAATGCAAACAATCCTAAATAATCTAATCAACCAAAAAAGTATTGATATAAATGCATTATCTATATTTAGTTATATTAATAAATAAATAAATAAAAATATATACAAACAAACCCTAAAAACCTAGAATACCCTACGGGCATCCTAGGGCGGACTTGAGCCCTATTAGCGCCTACGTAACTTACTAGTATCACCCAGCAAGTATCAAAGTCCACGTAGTTCGACTACCCTAGGACTCTCCTATTGTAATCGATCACATCATCAAAGGTATTTCAACTTAATTCAAGACTCTAACTTCGAGAGTTTTTTATTCTTTCAAAATCATTTATTTGAAATCATTTCAAATTAAAAGATATTCATAAAATCCAAATATTCCAAAATAATTCTTATCTTTAGAATTAAATTACAGTTAAAAATCTTTTTCAAAGATTTTCAAGAAAACAAATCATATGGGAGGAATCTCATTCCAAGGTAAGAAAATCTTTAAAACATTTCAAATCTTTTGAAAATCAATTAATAATCAAATATCTCATAAAATCATATTTATTTCATAAATATTGCATCAAAAATCTTTTTATAAAATATCTCGAAGGTTGACTTTCAAATTGATTAAAATACTCAAATCTGAGTATGATTTTTACAACAAAGGAAATTCCTAGGGAAGGTCAAGTGACCTTCCTAGCCTAGGGTCTCTAACTAACCCTAAAGTTAATCTAAAATCCTAACATACTAATGCAAATGCATGCTGTAATTTAAACAAGTAAGCATGTAATTAATTCTAAAAAATGCATGAAAATGCCCCTAAATGCACACTAATTAATCTATGTGAACCTAAGCATTTTTCTAAGTTGGATTTGGCCTTAAAATAATTTTTAGAAGTGATTTAAAGGCATAAACAAATCTGGACAGATTTGAATATGGACCTTTAATCGCTCTAAAAATCATGAAAACAAAGATTAAAAATGTGAAAATGTCCTAACATGCTTTCTACATGAATATACTATGAAACTACTAATAAAATCATGCAAAATATGGCTTAAAAATGTTAATTAAGCCACTTTAAAGCATGTATTCAAATCTGGACAGATTTGAATACATACTTTAAGTAGCTTAAAAATCATCTTTAATCCATA
>JAESVK010001317.1:0-11611 GCA_017140935.1 Hamamelis virginiana
TATGAATGCTTTGGTTATGGCTATTTTGTTTGCTCCATCTATACTAGAAGTGATTATAGCAAAAGTTGGGACCTTCTAGCTTTTGCCCCAACAACTTTTAGCATAAAAATTTTGTCAACCATCTTATCTTTCCTCAAGTTTTTTAGAAGTGATTATTGTTTCATCTCTTAGATCAAATGGAATTTAGAGTTCCAAAAGTTATTCTAAAAATATGCCAACGCAAACTAGCCTTAATATATGAAGGTGGCAGCTAGCTTATCGGTAAAGTCTCTTGGTGGTTGTACTAGAGACCTGGATTCGAATCTTGCCTTTATCAGAATGGGGAGAATTTAAGGGAAAGGAGAGAGTTATCTCCTATAGCTCATTAGCCCAGTGAAGTTCTTGACAAAAAATAAACTCTCTATATTAATATTCATTATTAAGAAATTTACTTTTTGAATATCATTTTGAATTGGTATTTAATTTCCACAAGAAACTCTTCTCTACAGTTTGAAAGGATATTATGCAGTTAGTGGCATTAATCAATAATTATGGGTTGCAGCAAACCATTCAAGAGAAGGTGGTTGAACTGGTGAAGTACTGTCTCTATTTGGAATTCAAGTGCAAGAATTGCTACAGGACCGGTTCCAAATATTGAAGAAGGTAGTTGAATTGATGGGTTACTAGCGCCCAATTTACGCATACGAGTAGACTTTATATATGCTAGAATTAAATGATATTAATCGATAGCAACTAGGGTTGATGTTGAACAGGAAACTGAAAGTACAAAAGTTATTAAGCTAAAAATTTTGATCAGGGGCGGTACGGTACATTGATTTCGACCGTCTGTGGCATGCGTGTCCATGCCACAAACTGCCATATCATGTACCACATTTGCGGTACATATTGCACTTGATCATTGTTGATTAAGTTAGTACAATGAAGATGAAAATAGGTATTCATTCTTATAGCTAGAAATTAAAATTCATATATACGGCCGGTCCTAAGAGTTTGGTGGCTCTAAGTAAGCTACCAGACTTGGGTTCTCCTACAAAATAACATATATAATTTAAAATTTAACTTTAAAATTTAAAATTCCAATTCTATCGATAAAAAATACTACTGAATAATATAGCATACCATCCAAACCTACAATTCTACTTATATTTCAAAATACTAATGTGGATGAATATTTTGAAAAACCGATTGTTAGATTACAATATTTTCTTATTTATGTTATGCATGGAAAAATCACAGTGATCCAATGGTCGGTTTCTAAAAAATGTCACTTTGAAAATTACTATAATTGAAAACATCGCAGTTTTTTATAGTAGAATTTTTAAAATTTGGTCGTTAGATCAATGTGATTTTTATCATGTATGACTTGCATAAAAAACACATCTAATCCAATGTTCGATTTCTCAAAATATTATACAAATATTGGTATTTTAAGAACAAGTGGTAAATGTAGTGATAAAATAAGCGGTAACGGAACCTGTCGTCCCTATATATATAGGCAACTTGTGAATTTTAAAATTAAATCTCACTTGTGTACGGGAATAAAATACATTTTATATGTCACTCTCGCCAACTCTTACAAAGTGTTTGTATGGAATCTTAAAAGTGTTGAATTATGGGTCTGTTTGCATTGGTTTTTCTTAAAATTACTTTTGAAACTTAAAATTTCATTTGATCTAAGAGATGGGGAGATAATCACTTTTAGACAATTTAATTAAGAGGTGATAGGATTGGTGACAAAGTTTTTATATTAGAAGTGATTGTAAAAAAAGTTAGGAGGCCCCAACTTTTGTCACAAATACTTTTAATATGGAAATTTTAATACGTGAAAAGATGGTTTGGACATAATTTTGAAAATACCAATGCAAACGGACCCTATATATGGATTACTAAATGAGAAATGCCTTATTATAAGAGCATTTGCTTGGGGGTCCTATTTTTTATAATAATTTTGGGGGCCCAGGCGATGGCGTTGCTGGCCTATGCTAGGGTCGGCCTGTGTATTTAAAGAATAAGAATGCTATTCAACCATATATCCATTTAATAGCTTTCTAATTTCCATCATAACGTGTCCTCCCATTGTCCTCCCATTTTTAAATTAAGTCAGGTTAATCATGAGCCTGGATCCGAATTCAATCATGTTTATGATACTAACTCAACTCTAATTATAGAAGGACACGTCACGTTAGTTAATGTGAACGTGAACGGTTGAATAGCATTTTTACATATATATTTTTTTAGAAAACTACATACTTTACTATTAAATTTAAATGACATTTAAAATATTGTAGCATGAACATTAAATTTCCTTTCTTTCTTTTATTTTTATTTTTGGGGTACAATTATTGTGTTTGAAAATTCCTTCACATCCTTTTGAAGATCAAATATCATCTTCCCCTCTCTCACTTTTGTACTTTGTAAGAGAAAGGAAATGCTGATGACAGACAGTCTTATGGAAATTGCCCTCGGGATCGCCAGTCGCGCACCTTTGTCTTTTGGTATCACACTTGCAAAGCAAAAGAAGAAGCTAGTGGACCAGGGTCTCAACATGGCCTAAGCTAGGCCAAACTTCTATACCTTGCCCAACTTTTGCAGGGTCTTCTTAAAATTTAGTTAGGACATGTTTGGTTTTTCTATGAAAATTAAATGACTTCATGATATTTTATAAATCGTTGAAGGCACAAATTAATGTTGATTTGAATGGGGCCATTTGAAATAAATTGGAATCAGTACTATCATTGGTGTTATAGTATTAATTCTAAATAGTCATGAAATGACCTTGTATCGAGGATTACTACCATTTTCTTGAATTTTTCCTTTTGCAATTAGAGATACATTCATAAATTCATTAAAAAAATTGCAAAACATAATGAAACAATTTAATTTACATGAGACATCCAAACAAACCTTAATAGCATAAATAAAATTATTTTAGCATTCATTTGAAACCTTTTGGTATAACATTGGCGGGTGCCACCTTTTGAATTGCCATCTAAAGCCATTAACATGGGAGGGCTGAAAAAAAAATTTAAGAAAAGGAGTAGATTGAGATGCAATTAATTATCAAAGTTTCTATTCATTGTCAAAGAAAAATGATATATGTTGCAAAAATTTATTCCAAAAATATGAAAAATACTATAGTAACAGACACTTTAACTCGAAATTAAAAACCACCCTGATGTATTCTGCTTTGAGTGGTGAGGTCTCTACTCCTAAACTGCTTCATTCTTTTTCACACACCACTCAAACGACGACACATCTGGGTGGTTTTTAATTTCAGGTTAAAGTGTCGAGTGATATAGAATTGTTGCAAAAATATATACTCCCTCCATCCCATAAAAATAGGTCTCTTCCAAAAAACAACGCATATTAAGAAAACTCATTAATGCATTGATTTGTGATCATTTTTACCTTTTATTTTCAAAACTACCATTTTTCTACAATTGTATTTAGTGTCATGTCAAGGCATTCTTGGAATAATAAATGGTAATATCAGAAAGTTAAAAAAATATAATTTGATTTTTCAAAATGGACTATTATTTTAGGACAGCCACAATAGAAAAAAAAAAAAGCCTATCTTTATAGTACGGAGGGAGTATCAAATTATTTGGAGGATAATAACCTTTCTCTTTTTTGGGAAATGCTATATGTCCTCCCCCCTCCCTAAAAAAAAAGGGCAAAAGTTTATTCCAAATGACGTACATAGCACCGTTACTCTTTTTTAACAAATTCCTAGATAATAAATGAACGGCTTGAATTTCATGTCTAATTACATATTTACCTATTGTTTGTCATATCTCGAGTCATAATTACTAAATGAGAATATCTCATGATCTTACTATTATCTTGTATTTTTGGCCGAAAGTTAGAGTTAAATCTCCAAAATTATTTGTTTTTGTTTTCAACGATTTTACCATTGTGCTATGACTCCTTTGACATCACAAGGCTAGGTCGAGTAACCGACATAAGAAAAAATTGCACAATGGCAGACAAGGAGACCTCTTGCATTGTCAAGTGTCCTTAAAGTCAAAATTGGTAGTCCTAGAAAATGAAATCCCTCCTACTTGGAGAAATCATACCTCCACATATAAGTCAAAAATTCGATATGATTTTTTTTCATCAAAGTACGAAATCACAACTGCTAACTCTAACTATACAAATGAAAATGTGAGAAACTCTAAAACCAACAATGAATTAAAAGTTAGAACACTTGAGTAGTTTGGTAACTTAACTGTTACAAGTGTGAATTCGCCATAATGGTTTAAGCTGTCAAGAACCATATCTTATTAACCAGAGGTTTTGATACCGAACTTTAAAACCTTAACTATTTGAGTGACGGAATTTATAAATAATTTCATATATTTTAAAGAATTATTTCGGATCTAGAGCTCAATGAGAATAAATTCGAAATATCCTATATTGACAAAAAAAAAAAAAAGGTTAATATTGGGTTTTACACACGAATGAAGACCTTCTGCTTGGATTTGCTTGGTGTTTGAATGATGTATTATAATCTGGATCATCTATATATCACCCAAATCAAGACTTTTTACACAAATTAAGGGCAACAAGCAAAAGTAATTATTATTATTTTTTTAAATCTCTTTTACAAAGATTAAATAGAGGGTTCTACAAAAATCAAAGGCAAGAAGCCAAAGGAATATGATGATTAAAACTAGGGATATGTCATTAGGATTGGGTCATGTCTGTGAGGAAAGAAGGGTCAACCCCTAGCTAGGAAGGTAGGCTGTCTCCTCAACACTCTCCACCTTACATTCATTATTCTCCTCATCATTGCTGGCAACTTCCCCCCACTTCACCTACTGTACGGAATCTTTAAGGGAAGGAAGATTAGAAGAATTATCCTAAACAAAAACTTAATCCCCTCAACTACATTGTTAACTATATCTTAATTAACATAGGACCCTCATTTAAAATATTTTTAGCAAATCAACCCATTAAAATATTTTCCCACTATCCCTTTACCCACATTTGTTGAATAAGTTAGAAATCCACCACCCACTTAAATTAATATAACACCATTTTTTGTATCAGTTTATAATCATATGATCATGTTAGAATTTGACTATTGAGATTCTTTTTTAGTGGGGCTCTCCAATTCCACATTACAAATTTACAATTCTTTGCATGCTTGTCACGTACTTAGTTCTATATATATATATATATATAGGCCATTATTAGGTCTAGTAACGATAAACCATCTTTTATATGTATATATATTCGAAGCTCGAGCATGGTTCAAAACCCTAAACTTCAGTTTGAACCACGCTTTGCCGATAGAAAATCATTACGTTTTGAATTCTTTGTCATAACTATATTTTTATATCAGTTAGAACTACCACAAATGGATTGATGTACCCTAACAACGATTATTTATTTGTTGTAGCCCCTCGCCTGAAATCATTACTACTTCTATAACTATTTTTGGCCAAACTAGAGTGTTTAGATTAGCTAGTTTGAAATTGGACTTTCAATACATATTTAATCATGCCAACATTGTTATATATACATATATGTTATATATATTCATGTATCTGTTCTCAACCTTTCTTTAAACCTATGGTTAGCTGGATCTCTGAAATTACAAGTGAAGTGAGAAAAATGTAGAAATTTATACACTAATGGATTTCCTTGGTGAGCATTTATGCTTTTTTTCTTTCATTTTCTACATTATATTAAAAATCCAAACGTATTTTATTCTTTTTATGTGTATATCATCCTTTGAGCAAACGTTTATTTTTCATACTCTTTAGGAATAAGCAGACACATTCCTATAATAAAGTGATATTTTTAATACTGAATACGTATCGTATTCATGCTTCCAAAAGTACTGAGAGTAAACATATATCTTAAAAACACGAGTTAAGAAAACTCTATGTTTGGTTGTGCCTAGTCATTGTCATAAGAATCAATTAATATATGCCTCACCTCGATCAATTGTCCTCGCTTTCATGGTTCAATGCTCCATAATCTCTTATATAAGATTGTGTTTCTGCAAACAAAAACAAATTATGGAAGCATATCACGTTGTTATGAGAATAATAATAATAACAGTAATAATATTAACTATTTTGATGGTTGGCATACATCCAATCAAGCCTATATTTGTAAGATTCCTCCTCTGGGTCCCCTCACGTCTTGTTTCTACTTTTACATTCAATTCATAACTCCACCAAAACCCAACCCCCCCCCTAACTCTTTTTGGGTTCCCACCTCCAACCCTCATAATAATTTACAAAAAATAAATTAAATTAAAAAAAAAAATTATTCAAAACTCCATAAATTTAGAACTTTGTACCATGAGGTCGTAAGATTTTTAAATTCTTTTATCTATTTGTTAATTATGTTTTTTTTTTTTTTTTTTTTGAGGAAATGCTTCTCATGATTACTGCATCACCCCGCATTCAATTTTAGCTGGTGGCATATATAAGTCGAAATCATGAAATGTGATATAAAAGTACCTACAAGATTAAACCTTCAAATACGATTTGTACGTCTATTTTGTAGCAGAGTAGGAGAATTTGTTGAATGATACCCTTTAATAATTTAAGGAAGGTAATAAGAATGAGAAATGAGAGAAGTAATGCCTCATAATTTGACAAGCACAGACTTGTTAATTGGAAGGTATCATGCTTACGATCCGATTTTTAACAAATTTGAAACCAAAACTAGTTTTAAAAGGTTTAATTTTGATACCATGTGCAGCAAAGTAGGCGACTCATTGAATGGTACTCCTTCATAAAGAAGAGATGAACAGTAGGAGGTCGAAGTAATGCCTCATAATTGTTGATTTTTATTTTTTGGGTAGAAGTAATCGTTGAGTTGTCATTTTCGGATTAGAATATTACGGTGGTCAATATAAATGCTGGCATTAGAACCCAACTGTTTTATTAGTAATAGGGAAATCTAGATTTTGGAGGGAGATGTAACCCAAAACCACTGCAACTTTTTAATTTTTTTTTTTGGGTCATGGGAATGAGAATGGGGATAGGTTAAGGGATAATGCTAACTCAATGTACAAGTAAAGACCCCAAAAACCAATCCAATTCCAGAGAGAGAGAGAGAGAGAGTGAGAAGGGATGGGGTAAAGGGAAAGGCAGATCTTCGCCCATGGGAATAGAGAAAGTGAAAAGCATTTGCTTTCTCTCTCTGTCTCTCTCTCTCTTCCATTTTGCTTGTGATTACGATCTCGAATCTTCATTTCACTCTCTTTCCTTCTTTTTCTCAATCTGTCAGTTTCTCTCTCACTTTGGATGATCATCAACTCATCAACCCATCTCCAGTTCTTTTCGCTACTTTCTTTTTCATTCAAAATTGCACGATTCACACACATTTTGTTTTTTTTTTTTTTAAATAAAATAAAATTTTGAAAAGAAATCCTGCAAAATTGAATGATTTAACCAAGACCTCTAATCGGATTGAATAATATTCAAAATAGCACACCCCACACCAAAAAATTATCCATTAGGACCACAACTAGTTGTTTCATTCCAAAATTGCATAATTCACATCAATATATAACAAAGAAAAATCTAAAATAAACAGGATTACTTGAAGAAAATTTGATTTTTTTTTTTTTCATTTGGAACTACAAAATTAGGCCATTAGCAATGGCGCGATTCCTGCTAACATGAGTAGTTTCATACACTGGCAGCTCCTCACAATACCTATCATTATTACCAATAAATGCACGGTGATCAAGTTCAAACAGATCCGAACTCGAATAACTCGCTGCGTCATCATCATCATCATCATCATCTTCATCATTAACTCCGTGATGGGTCATAATTGAACCATTTCTCTTTTGATTCTGATTCTGATTCTGATGATAGCCCTTCAGAATGTCTCTTGCAGCATCTTCAACTCGCCGGCTTTTCTCCATTAATTGAAACTTCAACAGCTCTTTGTCATTTTTTCTTGTTGGAGAATTAACCAATTTTCGCAGACTGGGTGTTGATTTTGGAGCTGCATCTTCTTCTTCATAGAGGCATTTATGGCCGCAAGGTCGAGAATCTTCATCGACGATTATGCTTACTGGGTAAAACCTTACTGACCTTTTGACCCCATTGCGGAGTTTTTCTCTGGAAGACGGTGAATTTTTGCTTAAACATGATCTTGAAAACGATGAAGCAGAAGAACATGTCGATGCTTGTGTTGATTTAAAATTCCTCTCAATACTTACATCGTCTGCACGTCTAATTGATGATGAATTCTTCGTCTTCTTCGAATTCCCTGCTGTAAAAAGAGAATTCAAAAAGGAAGCGAGGCGACCCCCTGGTGAAAGAGGTTGCTTCACTTTCTTTAGATTGCTGTAAATCTTCAAGGCTCTTGATTTGGATTTAATGAAGCCTTCTTCTTCATGCTTTGTACCGGGCTCTGTCACAGAGTTGCAATGGTAATCATTGAACAGGTACACTTCTCTCTGTTCATATAACAGAGGCTTCTCTGTTTTCTCTGTTTTTGATGATTTCTCTGATCGAACAGAGACGCTAGTACGAACTGGCTTCAGCCTCGGTGTTAAGAAACATGAGCTTCTTGTTTTGCCTCCATAAACTGATTCTGTCTCCGACGATGAAAATCCGCCGGAGCTGGAATCGGAAGAACTTGAAGTTGTACTGAAAAACAGAGCATCGTTATCGTACTGTGATTTTCTGTCTAATTCCGGCAACGATTGTCGTCGCTGCGCACTGACCTTATCGCTAACCTTCCTCTGCATCCATTTCTCAATCATACAGGCTCGTTGAAGACTCGACATCTCTTCTTGTTTTTCTTCTGTTGCTCTGTTACTCTTCATGAAGCTGTTACTCTGTTTCTTCTTCATTGTCTCTCTGTATGAACTAAATTCTCTGCTTTCCATGCCGCCTTCGTCAATCGAACGATAAATTTCGTCGAGAAGGGTTGAAGAGAAAGATGGAGTTCTTCTCTCGTGCTGAAATCTTTCCTTTTTTGATGATTTCTCCCGGCTATACATCGCTTATATATATATATATATATTTATATGTATGTATGTATATTGGATATTACAGAACAGAGAGAAGGGGAGAGAAAACAAACGAAACAGAAAAAGAAAAGAAGGTTTTGAGAGCTTCTTCTCTTTCCTTGTTATTGTCTGCTGAGTGAGTGTCAAAAGCTGCAAGGATAAGAGATCAATTGAAGAAAATCAGATCATGTTAAAAGAAGAAGCAACGATTGTAGTCATTATAGGAACACTGTTTTCTCTCTCTCTAGATTCTAGGAAAATGGGATGGAAAATGATATACACAAACAGATATATCATTGATGCTTGTTTAGATATAGAGAAAGAGAGAAAGTATACGTATAGAGAAGGAAAGTGAGAGAGAGAGAGAGTGTGTAATGAGAGAAAAATGCCACACCTTGTGGAAGATGAAGAGAACAGAACAGAGATCCAGAGACTTATAAAGGGTGGCAAGGCGCGTGCATGTACATCTTAGTAGCAGCCCATGCCAGTTTGGCATTTGATGACGTGGCACTAATGACCTTTTTTTTCTCCCCGAATTGCCCTCTTGTTGAGGCGGAAATGACGTGACATTCCTTAACACGTCCACTTTCTAAATTCGAATTTTGAAGCCATAAGGAAAGTAGTAATTCTACCGCATGATATTATCATATCATACAGATGTACAGTAGTACGCAACAACCGCTGGTGGGTTCATTTGTTGATGTTGGGTGGGGATTGTTTCCTTAGACAGGTTATGCGAACTGAATTATTTAATTTTCCAAGATTCAAATATGTTTGCATTAATTTTTTTTTTTTTTTAAATTACTATTGAAGAACTATATGTTCATATCTCTTTAGAATTAGATTCAAATCATACTTTTCCATATCAAAATTTTTCATACTAAAAATTATTGTGATAAAAGTTGGAATCCCGACTTTTGCGGTAATTACTACTGGTATGAAAATTTTGCCAACCATTTTATTTTCTCTGAAATTATTTAGAAGTAATTATCACATCATTTCTTAAATCAAGTAAAATTTTAAACTCGAAAAATGATTATGAGAGTAACGGAATACTATGATTCTCTGTGGGAGGGAGTAGCATTTCATTATATGTTTACTATATTGATTATTCAATCTAGACCATTAAATACCATGATGTGCCCATGTTTGATCAATATCATGCAATGAGCTTAATAAGATGTATGTGATCCGAGAAATATGGAAAATTATAAAAGAAATTTGTAATATTTTATACAAATTGACTATTAAATTAATGTGATTTTTGACCTACACCATATATATAAATAAAATATTCCATCCAATCATAGGTTTTTCAAAATATTTGTCCTGGTTGGATCATGTATCAAACCATGGATAGGAATAATTATAACCATTGATTAAGTTCGTGATATCAAATGCGGCAACCATACATGCATGATCAACTATTATAATTTGTTTAAAAAATAAATTGTATTTACAACATTCTCTACGTAAACATTTTCATATTTGCACACTCATTCCAAAATTAGAAGGAAATTTAGGGAAGGTCGGAACTTGAAGGAAGGTTCAATGTTGTTAGCCCGGTCATAAAACACTATGAGCTGGCATGGTCATAATTTATTATATTTTAAAGAAACATGATATATATATATATATATATATATATATATATATATATATATATATAATTCTACTCATTTTTTATTATTAATTTGTTAGTATCTGGTTTTTCACAATTAGGAACTTTATTATTTTATTAATTTAGGAACGTTATTATAGAGAACTTTTTCCCTTTTTGGTGCTGGGAAAGAATTAAATGCTTGATATTGAAGCTATAATGTAAGATTATATATACAGATATGACATGCATTAGAGCCAAAACATCGATCAATTCATAACACAAAATTAAAAACATGGCACATGTGAAAACCATGAATTGGTTGAGCCATTTTGGATTAGATCATCTAATAAATTAGAATGGTACGATTTTTTCATAATATGGTTAGATACCATGGTATTGAATTTAATTTTATTTTATGTGACATGGTTTGATTGTAGCTAGACTAAGAGCCAACTACAAGGAAATAAGTTTCCTTCAGAGACAGACCTCCTGTCACATACTACAACAACGCAATGAGTGACTCGTGGTTAGAGAGCAGTATTTGATTAAAAATGCCAATTGATAAGATAGGAAGGAATAGATATTAATGTACCAGCTGTAAGCCTTAACTAAAAGGGGAATTAGGGCTGAACACTTTATTAATGATATGTTGGTTTAGTAATATGTATTTAAAAGGATCGTTTACTACAATTTATAATAATAAAAAATTATCATTCATGCAGGACAAATATCATAGTTTCGATGGTATATACTCTAGTCTAACTAGTTAATTCTGGCATGTATTCTTATCTTTTGGAAAGAGATCTCGATCAGATATGAGTACATGAAAATGCATCGATACTCATTAATTTATTAGTCTGATAACTATTTTAGTAGCATCCCGAGCACACAATTAATTAATATAGTGCATGCATGAGCAAAAAGTAGTAATATTCAAGCGGCTAATTAATTGACAGATGGAGGAAAATTTACTGAATGAAGAAGTAATTTCAAAATTACAAAAAATTTGG
>JAESVK010001317.1:17561-62221 GCA_017140935.1 Hamamelis virginiana
TCTCAAGTTCATCATTAAAAATACAACATTATGTTATATCATTTAATATTTTTTCAACAATTTGAGAATCATTTGATTTTTCTTACAAATTGCAATTGATAGCGAGCGATGATTTTAGCTTTTTAAACCTTGTTTTTCGTACAAATATTTCAACATTTGAGAGTTATTTATGAAAATGTAAAGATTTATTTTTTTTGTCAGATTAAATTGAAGATATGTTTAAAAAGAGAATGCAAATAACATGAGTGATGTAATCTAAGAAGTTAGGGAAAATGTGCTTTAATATTATATATATTTGAAATAATTAAAATTTTGAAAAGTAATTTGAGCAATGGTTTTAATATATGAGCTACCTAGTAATAATTAAATTATTTGAAAATATATTTGGATTTAAATAATAAAATTTTTATTTGGAAGGACATAGGCATTGGAAAAAAAATTCCGATTATGGGAGGTGTTAATATTATTGCCAAATTTGTGAATTACGAATGGTAGCTTATTAGAGTATTTGTTTGTTTTACCGTGATTCCTAGGCCATCTCCAGTGGATTTGTACGTTTAAAGAAAAGTTTAAATTTTTGCACTCCAGTAAACCTGTTTGCTCAATCACTAACCGCTCCTGAAGTTACCAGGATTGTTAATTGTAGCTAGCCTTTTTATTTTTTTATTTTTTTATTGTCTTTTTAAAAAAAGAAAAAAAATAAAATGGTTAGCAGTGATTTCAAATCCAAAGGTTAATCATACTCTTGCAACTTTAGGTAAGGCATAGTTTGGTTTTTTTGGGTGATAGTGGAAAAGTTGACAAATAAGTCACCCTTACTGCCACTCTACAGAACCGTACATGAGATTTTCACCTCATACAGCTCCTAATTCAATTCTTTTGAAGTCATTGAATCATTTTTCTCGTTCGAGAATCTCCTCCCTTCTTCCATTCCGTTCTGAAGAGTAACTAGACCAATTCAGTCACCTTTTCATGTTCCAATTGAACACTTTCCATTTTTTATTATTCTCAAAGGAGAAGATTATTCTTTTTATCAAACATATGTGGATCCAATCACGATCTTATAATCTTATAATTAGAACAAGATATTTTTCCCCATCAATCCCTTTGTCCCTCATTCTTCGAGAATCAAAAAGATCCTTTTTCAAGTTTGAATTTGTTCATTTGGAATTTGGGTTCTTATACTTCATTGTTGTCCAGCCACCCCCATTGTTAATTGCTGCATGAAAAAAATAAAAAGAAAAAAAATAAAATAAAACTCCACATGATCCCAAAGGATGTATTGGAACAGTTTTTAGCGTGACATTTGGAGGATACGCATGTCAATCTCTTGATGGTGGTGGAGTCAGCTACAGTATCTGCCACCTTATTACTATATATCCTTGGAGATTTTAGCCAACTCGATGTATCTCGCTCTGACGCTCTTCCATAATTTTACGAATATTCTCCCAAATAATTGCAATCTCCTCCGACGTCAAAGAAGCACCCTGGATACAATCTACAGCATCCTTAGCATCACAATCAATTTCAACTTCTCGGATACCAATTTCAATCCCGAACTAAATACCTTCCCTTCACCATGAGATGACTAACCAGTACTGCATTATCTATTTCACCAGTGACACAATGAATTAACCATGAGTCTGCAATAACAATCTGAGAATAGTTTGCTAGCTAGCTACATACTCATTGGCATCTTGCAAGGCCTTTGATGCCATTTCATTTGCTCTCCATTCTTAACTCTTGGGGTTGCATTGGCCTAAAGATACTACCACTGCTGTCTGCTGTAGAAAACAAATGGTTAAGGGTGGTGCGTTTGGTTGACATATTTTGAATCCCATTTCTGGGATATCACGTTCCTCCTGGGTAAGGGGAATTTGTAATACGATAACCAATGGTCACGTCAGGGGTCTACCGCTCCTTATCAAGGAACTGATAACACATGATCATCACCCACATTTTGAATTATAACCGTCATTTACCAACGGTCAAAAACTGCCTCCCGCCTTATTAATTTCTACTTCATATCCCAAACTTTCACTCTGATTCCAACTTTCTTTCTTAACATTGCATTCTCAAGCACCTACATGGTGCTTGAGAACCCACAACATCCACACTCCGTTCCGCCGCAGCCCCCTCCTCCGTTCACGGCGGCCCTACTGCACTTCCTCCGAAGTCAAAATAACAGAGATTCCATATATCACTCTCATATGCATGGCAGACCCAAACGCTATTATTCCATTCGATGACCCATTTGACAGCCCCTTTAGCGAAAACATATTCAATTTTGTTGATAATCAAATTCCCAATTTTCTCGATTTTCCCCCAGAACTTTTAGAACCCAATTCTTATCCTCCTCTCCCTGTTCTTCAATCCAGTGATAATAATAATGACACTATTGCAGACCCGATTGATCCATTGGAGGATCCAATCATGTGGGGAATGTATGATGGTACTAATTTTAATAGCAGTCAAGCGGGTCCTTCAGAGATTCGGGGCGAATCGAGTAACCCAGAAGAAGTAAATGGGCAACCACCAGACTTTGGTTATGGAAATGGAAATTCAATGCCACTTTCTATTTGGCCTGCGCCAGTAGTTCCATTTTTGTGTAGTTGTTGCCAAATTCTTAGAGAAATAGTTCATACTAATGGTATTTGCATTTTAAATTAATCCATTTTGGTTTGGGCAATTTTTATTTTCAATGAGTTAATTCCACAATCAGGGATCACAGTTGTCTTGATTTAGTGATAACTTGTGACTATTAGAGAGCCAACAATAAGGTTTTATTTGTTCATTTTGTTAATTTATGTATATAATTGTCTTTTTTCTTTTTCTTTTGTTGGTAGGCAACCATACTGTAAAGCTTGAAGTTCATGGAAGACTGGGTATGATCTGCCACGCAATTCTTGAGAATCTGCACGATGTTTATGCGGTTCCTCGAAGCAAGAAGTATAAAATGTTTGAGTAAGTTTATAATTTCCGTGATGAATTACAAGATATATACCAGATTTCAAACTTAAGTTTTCAAAGTACATGACTTTCTAAAAAATAAAAAAAAAATTAATCAGTTTTTCCAAGAAAAGCATAGAGAATGTGAAGCAGTTCCTAGTTCAGTACTGTGAAGAGAGGAAACAAGCTGGCTACATTTTGCTGCAAGATCCACTCTCATTCTTCTATGAAGCCGTTTGTGTTGGATTGGATTGGGATGAAAATCTGAATACCGATGAATTTTTCGACAAATCTCCCATGGATACAGGTTGGTGGGCTTCTCTATCTCGTTCTAAACTTGTAAAGATAAGAGGGAAAGGAAGGAAAATGTTGAAATTTGCTTTGAAATAAATTAATTTCTAAAGCATGCATGTTTACTCCTTTTTCTTTCATTTTCCCTTAAGTTTTTCTGAGTTCCAAACAGAGGCTTAAGGATTAATTTCTCAATTTTTATTTGGTCAGTCCTAGTAGATTTATATTGTCAACACAAATATACATATTTTTTAAGAGATTTGAACATGTAATTTTTTTAATAGGACCGTCTCAAGTGAATCAACCAGATGCTGAGAACAATGAAGAGAGAATGCCTAAGAGCTCCCTTGCAGCGCAGGTTGTGTTATCTCTCCTTCCTTATTATTATTTATGTTCTTCAATAGCTTAGGCCCATTAAGTTATATGAAGTTATAGCAAGCCCTTTATTCGAGTAATGTGGATAGAGTGGATTCTTCTATAAAACAAGCAAATTAGTCATGGATGCATTGCTGCTGCTGCATTTGCTAAATTTTTTTAGGCCATTTATTAATTTAGTTATGGATGTTTCGGTTTTGTATTGAGGAGTAGTGCAGAGGGAGAGAACGGGAAAGTTGACATTGAGAGATTTGGTTCCGTATTTCCATCTCCCCATTGAAGAAGCAGCCAAGCAATTGAATATATGCCCCACTGTTGTCAAGAAGATATGCCGTAAATATGGATTGAATCGATGGCCTTACAGAAAGGTCTCTCTCTCTCTCTCTCTCTCTCAATGTTTTTTGCGCTTATAATGTGTTGTGTTTGTTTTGATAAATACAGATAAAAAGCATTGAAAGGCAAATAACAATGTTGAGAGTTAGTTTAGATGCTACAGATGCTGAAGAAAGTGCACGCGTTCAAGCTGAGATCGAGAGACTTCAACAAGAAATGGCTACCATTTGTGCTGGATTATTTCAATGACCAAATTTTGATTGTAGTCGCATATTGATTTGTGAAAATTTTGATTTTTTTCCCCCAATTTTTTATATATTGAGTGTAATAATTAGCCTTTTGGTACGGGAAGTTTTGAAAATTTATGCAGTATGCTACATTTCTAGTGATTTTTTTTTTCATGAAATTGAAGTGTGTGTTGGTGACAGATGAAAGTGTGAATTGGATTAATAATCATAATCAGCAGTGGCTTTAGATTTGCCTTGTTCAATACCATCTTTTTTGGCCATGTCAACCTATCAAATGTGACTTGGGTTTGAGCATGAGAGCTGTCTGGGAAGATTAATGTATATATTTTGCTCTTTGTTTTGGTCGTCTTCTTCTTTTTCCTCTTCTTCCTCCTCTATGCCCCTTAGACTTATCTATATCATATATGAATATCGAGGCATGGCTTAACAATCCAAGAGATATTTAGTTTCTAGTATGCTGTACCAGTTTCCTCTGCCATTAATTCCATATATACCCATTTTAGTTAAGGGCTTTGACACGATTGTTGTGTCTCTACATTGTTACAGTACTCTAATACCTCCTCTTCTTCATTTGATTTGGTCTTTCTTTTTGTTTTTTTTTTTTTTTTTTTTTCCCCTTTTTTTTTTTTATAAAGATGTTTTTTTTTTTTTTTTCAATAAAAAACATATGGGTGGGTGGCAATTCCAATGTGCCCAGGGAAATGATGGGTTTTGCACGTCCGCATGCACTCACTAGTAAAGATCAAGACTCGAACCCAGGATGTACCAAAAGGCTTGTTCCAACGCCTAAGCTCCTGACAGCTTGACCACCTAACCACCTGTTGGGTACTCCTATCGTATATCCCAAACCTCCTAATAAATGGATATCAATACACTTTTATGTACTTGAGCCCGGATACGTTACCCCCAAAAGTGGGTCCTTTTTTCCTTTCATGTTTTTCTTCTTCTTTGTCAAGCAATAGGAAACACAATTTCTGCACTATTGGTGTCATGATCAATATAAATAAATTCGTACAAGGGAAATATGATATGTGATTGGGTTTTCTTGTTTTTCCTTTAGGTAACAATGAGGTAAGAGTGTAAGACTAATCCCTGTGGATGCTCGCACAAGTAAGGAGCTTTGGCAACTGGTTATTTCTTAGGGGAAAGAATCAAACTGGCGTCAGTAAAGAGCATTGGCAGTTAGTTATTTCCAATGCTCTAGCATGTCACAGCCACATCTCAATTGGATGGACTTTCATGTACTCTTCACTCAACTTCTTATCTCTCTCTCTCTCTCTCTCTCTCTCTATATATATATATATATATATATATATATATATATATATAGTAGACCAAGACTTAGCAATTAATGACGAGAACACAGGAAAAGCCGGCCATATATCTTGGCAGTATTGAAACATAACAAAAATATTAACAAGGAATCATGCACTCACAGATGTCACACCAAAAAAACCTCTAAAATTAATATAGTCTCGACGTAAAGACCTATATATCTACCTCCTTGAATTGTCCGTAAATCATTACACAACTCTAAGATCTCCATTAAATCTGTCCCCTCTCCACCCTCTAAATATAAAGAATTGATTAGATTCCATGGATATATTCCATTACTCCTTCAAGAAAAAGGATAAAGACATGGCCAGCAATATTAATCAAACACTGGTTTGTGTCAAACAAGTGAAGCAAGAGGCAGCAGAAGAATGGGATGAGAGCATGCCATTGCCAGGAGATATCATTGAAGGGTTTGCAGAGAATGATGCAGAGTTGTTTATGCCTGCTAAAGGCAGGTCAGAACTTAGCTCACAGCTCGGTAAGATTAGCAAACAGGTTGAAGCCATATGGGTAAAGGTTAGGAGAGGTGATAGTATGCTTAAGATCAAAGCATGTGTCGTGCCGGATAAAAGCTCCATGCTTCAGAGAAGGTTTACTTTTAGTGCTGCTTCTGATGACAGACATGTTGCAGTTTTAGGGGACTTGACTCTTGATCAGTGCACTGAATTGCAGGGTAGGTTTTTTAATTCAATCTCCTATTTATTGAAAGAAGGATTCTTGGTTCATATCTTGTTGACAGTAAAAATTGTCGGGGTGTTTTTTTACTGTGTGAAGATTAGAGGCTAGAATGATAGCCAATAAGCCTGCTGCAAACTGAGGCATTTGCTGAATTTCACCCCTTAATTTTCTGTCCTATATATTGGACCATTTACAATTCACAAACTCAAATTGCGAAAAAAAAGATGGACAAAATTGTTATGATTCTAAATGTATAAGAACTTATACCTGACGTGTTCTATCAGTCTTGAAGCTTTTAGCGTATTGGTTTGGTTTGAATTATTTGGTACGAGAGCTAGCCCTTCTTCTTGGGTTCAAGTTGCAGAAGGGGCGACCTAGAGGATATGCTAAGTAATTGAATACTGATAGGTCGGTGAACCCACCAAAGGGGAAAGTATGGATTCGTATCATTTGATCTCAAAAGCCTCGAGGATGATAAAACGCATCAAGTGTAAGTCCTTATACATTTAGGATCATAACAAAAATATAGGAATTAGTGAAGGTTACAGTCCCCGATATTGACTATAATCTTCCTTTGGTTCTTGTAAACATGATTACCCAAAAACAACAATTATGGCCAATTACTTTGGCTAAGTTATTTACATGGCATGTAATTGTATTGAGAATATAATTCATAAATCATGAAAGTGCAATGACTTTGAATTTCATTGTTCAGTGATTGTAGTGAACTTTGATTAGGCTAGTGATGTTAGAAACATAATAATTAAGATGGTGGAGTTTTATGTGAGTATGCAGAAATGAGCAGGAAGGTGGTGAACGTGGACTGCAGGGGATTCAACAGGAAGGGAGAGAAATATGACTGGAAGAAGAAAGTGGGTGCCTACCTGCCAGATAATCGAGCTCCGATTGTTAGTTCCATTCTTTTAGTGCCAATGGCGGGCGAATACTCCATTGACACCATCACTGCCAGGTCTATGGCCTGGTTTTCTGCAGCAGTTTCTTCAGGGGTTCCTCTTGTCTTTGTTAATATCCAAACTGAACAGACCATAACCTCGGTACTCTCTCTCTCTCTCAAGCTCCATATAATTTTCAATAATTATAATGAACTTTGATTAGGCTAGTGATCTTAGAAAAATAGTAATAATTAAGCTAAACTAGTAGTTCAATTAGGCCTTTTTTAACTTCATTTTTAGACAATTAAGCATAATTTAGATTAACGGCAAACCAAATTAATCAACTGCATGCCTAAAGTTTTAAGTATCATTTCATTCCTTCTTATATGCTTCTGTGGTCTGTTCTGTCTGTTCTCCCTTTACCTAATTTTTTTGCGGTAAATTGAATTTGCCCCCCCCCCCCCCTGAAATTTTTCCTTGAAGGAGAAAATTAATTCCTCAGGAAGAGAGATAGGTTGGGGTAGGCCACAAAACTATCCTGCCACTGTCCAAATAGTGCAAGGCATAAGACTGTGGTTTCTACCCGGAGTTGCAGAAGTGCCACTTGAACTTACACCAAAACCAGGAGAAGTCCGGTTTGGAATGGACATTAAACGAACTGATGAGGTAACAAAATTCACCTCAAAACTACTACAATTCCACAAATTTACCTGTTATTTATTGTTTTTCATAACATTTGGAACAAACGAGTTTTTGTTTTGTGTATTTTTTCAAAATAAGTTCCTGTGTTTGATTCAAATAAATAACAGACATGTAACAAGTTAGTACCGCATGAAATTGCACTTTTGTTGCTCATCTCATGACTTAAACCTGCAATTTTTTGTCCTCAAAATGAACATTACACTTAGAACATTACATTTTCTGATATGAACTACTTATAATTTCATTTTTCAAATTACTTGTACAGGGCTTTATCTGCATATGCTCAGTGACTAGAGGGTCAGCTGCAGATAGAGCTGGGCTTGGTCAGCTACGTGAAGAAGCAAATGCAACTAATCACCTAGTCGTGATTTCTCGACTAGAAGGGAAAAGCCTAATGCCTTCAAATGCCTGCACCGACGGTCTCATATACTGTTGTGATCACACTGAAATTAAGGACACACTCACCTTGGTGATGGATCAAATGGACAGTATTGTTCTACACATCATGGCTTGGCCTAATCGAACTGCCCCACGTGATTCTCAAGAAATTGGTGCTGCTATCCTTAGGCCTCCAAATGGATATTGTCTCTCACAAAGAGAATGAAAATATTGGGTTAGGGGAATATTTTGCTGCAATACCAAGTTGGAATCTGGAAGATTAAGTAAGAGACTGGGAAAATAAAAATTGGGTTACGCAGGTTTCATGAAGAAGTTGAGTGTAAATGGTTCAATTTTCTGAAAAATTCTCGCAGGGGTGAATCAAATCTCCTTTGACTATATTGAGCAAATCGTTGGTATACATCAAACAGTGATTTTTAATTCTTTTCCTTTGTGCCAACGCCTTTGTTTGGAACTCGAAAAAGTTGAGGGAAAGGAAGAGAAAAAATAGAAAAAATGTTCTAGAAAGGAATTTTAGTTATAATCAAAATTTAGCATTTTTCTTTCCTTTTTCGTCGTTCTTTCTGAAATCCAAACACAGCACAACTTAATTAGCATTTTTAGGGGGAATGCTAAGGTTCTTTTTGAATTTCATCATTGTCGTAGCACACTACAAGAATTGCACCATGCCAATTTCATCCCTCTAGACTCTTTTGGCAGGAGCAATATACTGCAATGATGGAATTGGTGTTGACAACTTGAATTAAAACCAGCTGAGTCCAAATGAGGACAAGAAGTCAAGAACAGGGCCCTTCATAATGGATGATTTTGGCTATACTTCGACAGGGTCCTTAAAACCAGAAGGGCAGTGACCTACTGAAAAATGAAAATAAAGCCATATTCTTTTCTTATGGACTATAAGTTAAAAGCTTTTTTCTTGCATGTGTGATCCTTCAAAAATACTAACGGATCGAGAGACAGAAATTTATTGATAGCGTATGGTGATTTTCTCACCTACTATGGATTATTACCTGAGTGATTATGTTTTTGGCCAAACCGAACTTAATATATAACTATGGTTGATTCCATTATTATTATTTTTGGCTACAACATGGTTTATTTTGGGTTTCAAGTTTGGATCCCTACTATATTTTAAGAATGGACAGGATTATCTGCAAACTTCATTCATCTAGTAATTAATATATAAAGCTTCAATCCTGAAGCACTTTTTCACGATAATCAAGATATGAAGATTTGATCCTAATAGTCCGTTTGGATTGAGAGAGTTGTGGAGAAAAGGAGAAGAAAAAGATGTTAAAATTTCATTGTTTGATAAACCAAAATAGGAGAAAATGGAAGGAAGGGGGAGAGAAAGTGAGGAGAAAAGAGCTCAAAAATCTCAGAAAAAAAGAAGAGAAAGTCAATGAATGTGATTTGATCACTCTGCCTTCTCTCTTGTTTAGTTTTTATTTCTTTTTTACACTAGACTAAAGTTATATGGCTGGTTGGTTGACTCACAAAAAATAATTGAAGGAATTTTAACGTTTAAACTTTAAAGCATTTAAATTTGCAAAAGTGAATAAAAAATACCAGTTATATTAGTAGACAGCTATGGCAGCTCGTGCCCTAACCAGAACCTCTCACACCAGTCCACCCATTTCTCTCATAACCTCCATTACTTCACTTCTTCAAACAATAAACCCCCAAAACCCTAATTCCCCAAACCTTAATCCTACTCCTTCCCGTCTCAATCACTTCTCACCCTACTTAAACCCTCAATTAGTCATTGAAGTCATCAAACACCAAACAAACCCTTACCACGCTCTCTTCTTCTTCATCTGGGCCTCAAACCCTAACCCTAACCCTAACAACTACTCCCACACTCACCTCTGTTACGTTGCTATCACTGACCTCCTCCTCTCTCACAGCCTCTTTTCCACCGCGCAATCCCTTCTCGATTCGTCCTGCAAACTCTCCGATTTCATCATCGGTAAGTTCATAAGAGCCTTAGGAGATCGTGGTAACATTCGAGGGGCAATTCACTGGTTTGATCGCGCCAAAACTATTGAGTCCGGTAAATGTTTGTTTTCGTATAATGCGATTCTTGGGGTTTTAGTGAGAGCCAATCGAATAAGTTTAGCGGAGGCATTCTTTGATCAGATTGTGAAGGAGGGTGTAGTGAGACCATATGTTTCGACGTACACGACGATGATTAGAGGGTATTGTAAAATGGGTATGATTGATAATGCACAGAAGGTGTTCGACGAAATGTCTTGTAAGCCGAATTTGTTTACTTACAATACGATTATTAATGGGTTTTGTAAGAAAGGTTTAATGGAGGGTGCGCGGGGAATTCTCGATCGAATGTTAGAGATTAACGATTGCTTGCCAGATACAGTGACATTTACTACTTTGATTGATGGGTATTGTAAGAGAGGTGAATTGGAGGCAGCAAAGAATTGTATGGATGAAATGGTAAATTGGAATTGCGAGCCGAATGTTTTAACGTACAATGCTATAATAGATGGTTTGTGTTTTAGAGGATATGTTGATGAAGCAAAGAGAATGATGACGAAGATGAGATTAAATGGTTTGAAGGATAATGTTGCAACGCATACTAGTATATTAAAGGGACTTTGCATTGTAGGGAAGTCTGATGAAGCTGTTAAACATCTCAAGGAAATGGCTAATCTTGGGATGAAGCCTGATGTGGTAGCATATGGAGTTGTTGTGAATGAGTATTGCAAAATGGGGAAACCAGAAGTAGCCATTGCACTTTTAGGAGAAATGAGTGCAAGAGGCATTAATCCAAATATTTCTAGTTTTAATGCTGTGTTTCGAATTCTTGTGGAGTCTGGGAAGCTCGATAGAGCTATTCTTCTATTGAAGCAGATGCGGCAAATGGGTAGCTCTCCAAACTTTTTATCATATAACACAGTGATATGTAGTCTTTGTAGAGATAAAGGTAGGATGCAACAAGTTGAAGAGCTTGCTGGTGACATGATTCGAAGCGGTCATGGCATCGATGCATCCATATACAGTTGCTTAGTTAGGGGGTATTGTGAGGATGGAAATGAGGAAATGGCAATTCGAGTATTTGGTGAATCAATTGATATGGGCTACACGATTGATCTCGAAGGCTTTTCGGTTATGGTCAAGGAGTTGTGTAGGAAGGGTAAGGTATATGAGGTTGAGAAATTAATCAAGGAGATGTGTAGAAGAAGTTGCACTGTAATTGGTGCGGATAGTTACAGAAAGTTGTTAGATGAGCATCTATATAAGAATCAAGGGAACAGATGATGAAGATAACTTGATGTGGCAAGATAGTGTAATTCTAGTGGGTAACTAGGCCATAATGAGAATGGATGAAACGGAATTTCTTGAGAAGGGGAGTTGGGATCCAACCCCATTTCCAATTAAGCCAAGGAAGATTTTGGATTGATGACATTACTAATTTCTTGCATTAAATGTATTGAGACTCTTAGAACGTTCTCTCTTCTCTCTACAACCTGCTTTCTTTACCATACACATTCAATGCTAGTACTGTTTGTTTCTGAATAAGCCATGGTGAAATGGATTGGTTTACACTTTGCAGGCCTAGTCCCTTTGATGGGAATGATCCCATGAGTTTTTGATAGAACCACTCCAACTTCAAATAGATGCAAGATAGCTTTTTCTTCTTTTTCCTTTCCTCTGTTTTCTTGGTAACCAAACTGAAGGTGATATTTTTCTTAGCTTGTGTTTTTGACAGTTGTGACACGTTTTGACCCATTCAGTTTCATTGATAAAAAATTCTACTAAACAAATTAAACTCTACGCACAATTGTTTTAATTTGATGGTGAGTTATGATAAAAATGATAACTTGTAATCATTATGAAACAGATTTAAATATTTAACTAATGGGCCGATATATGGGCCGTCCGTTAACTAAAATCATATTACGTGGTGCTACCTGAGTTTAATATTTAGGGAATTTCTTGGCCCAGTTGGGCCCCAAATCTCATCCGGTTTCGGACTCTTCCCTGGTTTATCAAATCCAGTTAATCCGTCCATTACAAGCCGTTTCAAATCCGCAGTACCTCTCTCTCTCTCCCCTCGGGGATCAAATATTTTCCTATTTTTCCCTCCTTTCATCAAAGGCTCAAAGCCTCTCTCTCTCTCTCTCCTTCTCTGTAATACTTTTGATTTTCCTTCATTAATTTGGTCTTCGATCTACTCTCTCTCTTTGCATATATATCTGCACACTAATATCTATACTTACAAAATTCTCTCACTTTCCTCTCTTCTTTCTCCCTTGGAGGACATGGACGGGGGTGCACAGTACAATCCTCGAACAGTCGAGGAGGTCTTTGGAGATTTCAAGGGTCGAAGAGCTGGCATGATTAAAGCCCTCACCACTGGTACACACACACACACACACACACACACACATATATATGTATGTATGTATGTATATTATATATTTATATATTTGTTTCGTTTCGAAATGACTCGTGGTTTTACTTTGAAATTCATTTTTTCTTTAGCTCTGATTTTTATACATGTTTTTTCTTTAACCTGTGGTTGCAGACGTTGAAGAATTTTATCAGCGGTGTGACCCAGGTTAGGGTTCTTATCTCTATATATGTGTTGATATACCTGATATTTGTTTAAATTCTTGGATGTGATGCATAAATGCTTGGATTTTCTGTGAAATACCCATTTTTAAAAGCTCGGAGTTCAACCATATTTTCTATTTTTATTTTCTAATTTATGGTTAGTTTTTGAGTGAAGTAAGCTGCTTTGTAAGTAATCTGGCTTGAGAATAGCAATTTTTTTTTTTTCAATTTTTCATTTTGTTGGGTGTGTGAAAATTGTCAATTTAGCCCTTTGAGTTAATAAAAAATATAAATTATATATAGTTAATTTATATTCTCTCTCTCTCTCTCTCAAGTTGTTTGTACTGTGGGGTATAAGACACTGATGTGCATATTTTTCAGTGTGGGGTTGTACTTTTAGGTTTGTATTAAGTGATTGTAATATTTATTCTTTTTCACCCCCTCTTGACTTTAAGTGTTTAAATGTCTCTTATGTCATTTTCTTGTACCTAGCTCTGCAAAATTTAATTGTTACTGTTTCTGATGAATGTGACATTTGTCTGTATGTAAAATTTTGAATTCCTTTTTTGTGAAAAATCCTAGATTCCCCTTTTTTATTATTTTTATTTTCAGTTACCATATGTAAGTATATTTAGTTCAATAATCAGAAAATTAGTTCATAAATATAGTGACTGCTTTCAGAATTATATATAAAACTTCCTGATTCGTCATGTTTAATCTTACAAGGTCTATATATGTTTCTTTTTCTTTCCCTTTCAACTATGTCAATGCATTTCCAACATTTTGGATTTTTTTTCCCTAATTCTAGAGTATTTATTAATTTCAGAATTTTTTACTATGTGCTAACACTTGACTGCTTAGGCATTTTGTTTTGGATTAACCTTGCATAGTTGAATGCCTATGTGAGATAGGCATTGATTATCTTGGTTTTTGAATAGCTGCGTATCTTTCTCAACATGGCCATTTAACTATCCCTTATAAAATCTCTTCTTTTTTCCCCGGGAATCCCTTAAATATTCTAGCGCTATATACCAGAAATTGTGCAAAATCCTTGAATGTTGTGCACTCGACCTTCCTAGTGGATATAAAAAGCTTTATTTGATGAGTATGAAGTTAGATAAGTGCTTAAAATAATGGAAGAGGAAAGGTTTTAGGATCTTGATGGCATTTCTGTTGAAGCTTTGTATTGTATGGGTGATAATAGTGTAGTCTGGTTATTCAGTAAGGTTATATAGACAGAGAATACTAGATAAAGAGAGGAAAAACATTCTTGTAACTGTATATAAGAACAAGGGTGATAGTCATTGCTGACGGCTATCTACGGTGGTATCAAACTTATGATTAGCTCTATGAAACTTTTGAGAGTGATTGAGCAAAGACTTTGACATGAAGTGAGAGTGTTAAAAAAAAATCAGTTTGTTTTTAGGGTAGATTAATAATTTGGTGGCTGTTGCAAAGTTTGGAGAGAAAAGAAGGAAGATCTCCATATAGCATTTTTCAACATAGAAAAGGCATATGATGTGGTTTATGGAGTGATAATATGTAGCGTTGTAAAAAATAAAGGGGTATCAACTATATATTTAGACTTAGTTGTGGACATATGATGGAGTGGCAACTAGCATGAGAACAATTATAGGAGTGGGTGATTGAACATGATGTGGTTTATTGTTTTGGAGCCAAATAAATAAAATGGAGAAGTGTTTCGGGAGTGCTATACGATTGGTAAGGTAAAATTTGGATGTTGAGAGGTATGAATGGCAAGAGAGAAAAGGATAGAATAAGGAATGAATGCATTGATGAGAAGCTTAAGGTAGCACCAATAGAGCATAAGATGATAGAATGTTGTAGAAGATGGTTTATCCGTGTACTGCAAAGATAAATGCCGGCACTTGTAAGAAGTGATTTAAGTTGAAGGCATTATAAGGATAGGCGGAAGGCCAAAAGAATGAGGCCTTGTCAATGAGAGTAGACATGATGATTATGATATGAAAAAGGTTATAGCCCTATATAGAGTTAACAAAAATGGATTTGTGTGACCAACAATAAATAGTTGGAACTTCAGGCTTTGTTGATTTTGGGTTGGGTTTTGAAAGCATTTTCCTAGATGCTAGTGTGGTAGTTAATCCTTGGTGTGTCTTTCCTCCTATACTAAGACAACAAATAAATATCCTAAGGGAGTACTACCAATCCTCTCAATGTGTTAGATTATTAGGTATACGAAATATTTTGGTGATTGGGTGATAACTTAAGGCTAGAATCCAAGCAGAAGTTTACAAGACCAATTTGAATCCCACATATGATAGAATCCTATTCCGGCATACCATATACAAGCGAAATTCCACATTGATAAAAATTGTATATTACCGAACAGTTACTTGACCAAATGGTTGTAAATGTTGAAAACAAATACTACCGAATTGGTAGATCATTGGGAAGAATCTTAAGTTCAGAGATGTGCCAGCTCCTGTTTTCACAAATTATTTTGGAATAACATGTGAACTATAAATCTACATCCAACATTCTCCTACATGGAATGTAATTTATCGCACAATAGGTTTAATAAATCTTTTATGAAAAACAAATATTCGAGTTAATGAAGAGTTTTTTTTTTTAAATAAATTTCAAATAGTATTTTTTTCCTTTTTAAAGATCGTGCCAGCTAAATTATCTAATATTGAAATATTTTTAGGTATGCACTAAGGTCTCTTGCTTCTCACATATATTTTGGTCGTTTTTCTTTTAAGAAGTCAGATGACTGTTACTGTTATTTATTCATTAAATATCTTATTTAGAAACTTTGTATAGAGTTTTACTTTTGTTATGATTCTTTCTTCTATATATATATTTATTGTTCAAAGCATTACATGTAAGCTTTAAATCCTCACGTAGTATTTTGCCATAAAGCCATATTGTACCTTGACTTGTTATTTTTATACTGCTTGCGACAATATCATTATAACTGAAATTCTAGGTTTGAAGGCTGAAGCATTTTCTTTTAAAATGAGGAAATAATTAAATTCATATACTTTTTTATTACAGAGAAGGAAAATCTTTGCCTTTATGGTTTTCCCAATGAGCAGTGGGAAGTCAATTTACCCGCTGAAGAGGTGCCTCCAGAGCTTCCAGAGCCTGCACTGGGTATTAACTTTGCCAGAGATGGGATGCAAGAAAAAGATTGGTTATCCTTGGTTGCTGTGCACAGTGATGCATGGTTACTTGCAGTGGCCTTTTATTTTGGTGCTAGATTTGGATTTGATAAAGCTGATAGGTATTTTTTCCTCTTTTCCCTATTGTGGATACTTGGTTTGACTCTGTAACAAAATTTCCTTGTCTGAAGGGGGGTTAGATGAAGGTGGATGGGGAAAATACCCGTGGTTTCCCTAGTTGATTTAATAGTTTTCTTTCTACTGATATGTTTTAATTCATTAATCTTTTTAATTTCTCTTTTACTAGTTTTCATTTTTTTTTTTTTTTGGTTATAAGTTTTCATATTATGGATACCTTGATAAATATCCTTCAAACATGAACCTGTTCCATTTTATGGGACCTAGAATGGGGAATTCACAATTGTTTGTGTGGTAAAATGAATAATAGAGTGGAAAGTCTGTTAGCATAGCAAATAAGTACATAATAGTTCTCTCTTTAATATAATACTGAGTATATTTGTTACATTTTTCATTTATGTTGTTGTGTTTTACTTTATTTAATTTTATATTATTGGGACATAAGCGATGATCCTTTAGATTTTATTAGGAATTATATTAAAAACTTTATACCATTAATTTCTTAAAACCTGGCTTAAAAGGGGGAGAGAAACAAAAACAGAACTTTCCAATTGAGTGTGAGTTAAAGAGAAGAGTACACGCACTCTCTCTCTCTCTCTCTCTCTCTCTCTCTCTCTCTTTATTTTTATTTTATTATTTTTTTTTGTGATGTGTTTAGATGAGTTTTTGTTTGATTGCGTTCGGTACAGATGAGATCTTTTTTTCTTTTTTTTTTTTTGCTCATAAGGTAAATCTTTAAAAACCTTGATTGCGGAGGCCAGTTGTGGCTGCATGTTAAATACACTATTGATTTATTTTTATCACTCCATACTGGATTTCATTTTAATATGTTTCTTTCTTTGGAAGCTTTTGCTGGAATTAGTGTGTTTTCTATGAAGTTATCTTTGTTATTTCCTTATGGGTGACAATGTTTTTAGAAATGTACAATAAGCTTGAGACCCAGCAGCTGTTACACAACTTACTATGACTTAGAAATTTAGCAATGATATACAAATGTTCTTAGTTATTGTGACTTCCTAGACATCTTGTTCCTAGTAGGGCCATTGCCTAGGCTTGTCCAGTTCTTTTTGACGACCGTGAACTTGAGAACATGGATGTGGTGTAACTCATTTTTTGCCAGTGTATCAATTTGAGGGCATGTATGCTGATGTAGTTTGTGAGGTGGAATTGATAGATGGTTTTGAGGGTAATTTTCTGAGGTAGGTGCTAGAACTCAATGTGAAACTTCATCAAAGTAATGAAATACAGTTGTAAATTGATTTAAGCAGGAGCTACACCTCAAGTGGAAAATAATTAGATCTCAATAAATGTAGCTTTCATATAATCATATGGACTTTGATAAGTGAGAATTGAGAAATATTGGATATTCTTATGTAAAAGATATCTAATTTTCCCTACCTCTATGGTGTGATTAGTTGAACAAATAATATGTAAAGGTTAAAGCCTTCAATTTTATACTAGAGTTTTAATAGTCCTAATGGATCTATCACAAAATTCGATGGGGCATGATGCACGACTGAAACAAAGTCGTTTAGGTATCTATCTTTTGTGGCCAAATGAGGAAAATCAGAACGTTTTCCAGGGTGATTTTCTTTTATTCTTCCATCGTTATCTTAGTTTCTTCAATATTGTTGAACTACTCAGTTAACCATATTACACCGTCATTGCCCACACTTCCGAACTTTGTTAGCAATGCCATCATGTCCGATAGCCTTTTCTGTTTTCATTTCTTAAGAGTTTTATTTTATCTTATTAACTTTGGATACCCTAATTCTTTGAGGTGTCCATGATTTCTATCCCAAGTAGTATCGTAACTCGTAACTCATGGTTTTTATTGAAATAAATTATAAAAAATGTTTGATAATTGGTTTAAGCTAATCTACGATGAAAAAAGGACTTGTCTTCCAACATAATGATGTGACATTCCTGGACTGTTCTGGTAGCTATGGCTGTAATTGATGATTGGTATATGTTCGGAAGATGGTACAAAATCGTCAGCAAGCTTTGTTGTGTTCAAATGCTTACATTCGGTCAATCTCTGCAATCTACACGAGTAGAGAATGAGATTGAATGTATTTACTTTTAGGGCTTAGTTCATCACACTTTGATTTTCATGCAACAGCCTAAACCCCAAAGCAATCCTTTAGCAAGCTTTAGTTCTCAATGTGTGAATTTCTCTTCCATTTTCTACTGTATATCAAATGTTTATTACTTTTTTCTCCTTTCATATATGATTTATCCATTTTTCTCTAGGCAAAGAATTGGTTGATCTTGTTGTGGAACAAAAATATTCCTTGCAGAAACTTGTTTGAATGTTGAAGCAAATATGTTCTCCTAGATCTTGTCATGGTTCAAAGTCTCGGTTGGGAACATCATCGCGTCTCGATCGTGGACATCTCGGTCACAGATATTTCGTCGCGTCTAAGCCGACATACAACTTTAGGCATGAAAGAATGTTAAAAAAAATTCAAAAAAAAAATCATAAAAAAATTAGAAAAAAGAAAACAAACACATTGAACTCATCAAATAAGCAAATATAAATAACTTAGAGGGTAGAATATCATAAGAAACATCAAAATAGGCGCTAGTGCGATACGGTATCATGGAATAGTGTGTTAAATTTTAATTTTTTAAAAAGAATATAATTGTTATTAAAAGTTAAACCATTGTTTTTTGTACAAATTAAGTGTTAGGTTGTTTTTCTGAATATCATAAAAGAACTTCTCCTTAAAAATATTAAAAAGGGACTAACCTATAAATTAAATAAATATGTTGAAATGAATGGGATCTCGGCCGAAATGAGACGTGATGACCGAGATGAAACGAGACGACTGAGATATCAATCGAGATGAAACGAGATGATCGAGATCTCAACCGAGACAAGACAAAATGACGAAGATTTTGGTTGAAATGAAAATATGAGATTTCTCTTCATATATTCGACTCGGGAGAACTTCTCGTCTCGGTCCCTACCCAAACCTAGATGACTCGGCCTAGTTATCTCGGTCTCAGCCCAAACTTTGAACCATGGATCTTGTATTCTCCATGTATAGTTGAACTAAGGCTGATTATTGTTTTCTTTCTTCTTTTTCTTTTAGCAGAAAAAGGTTGATTATTATTAGAAAGTTCCAAATATTGATAATGTGCATGTCGCCTTATCTCATGCATTCTTGGTTGAATCTCTTAATGTAGTCGAGTAATCACCTTCTTTCCCCTGTGATTAACCTTCATTATAAAATGCTTTTTACCTCAACTGAAAAACTCTAAATATGCTACATTACCCTAGAAACTTAAAAAGATGATGTTCCAACACAATTAACCCAATCTAATGAGTAATAAATTTTTATCCAATATTTCATTTATAGATTTATTAAATTATTTTATCCCCCATATTATCTTATATGGGGATTTTAGTTCTGTTTAATGATGAGTGTAAGTTTTCTCCATTTCTTCATTTTCAATATGTAACCAATATAAATCTTTAATCTTTTTAATAATTTCTAGTCATGCTTGCAGCAGTTGTATGATGTGATCAGGAACACTGTATTTCATCAAGGTAAAAGGCAAAAAAGGGGGCTGATATGTTGCCTTACTCTGGGCTCCATGATAGGGAGCACTACTCTTGATTCAGTTGGTTAGCTCTGAAGTTTGCCAATTTTGGCCAAAACAAGATTTGCTTATAAGATTTTGTGGTTGGACTTGGCTAAAAGGCTAGGTTTCGTTATCTTCCCAGTAACATCTTGTTGATACTTATGGTGCAGGAGACGGCTTTTTAATATGGTAAACGATCTCCCAACAATATTTGAGGTTGTGGCAGGGACGGCAAAGAAACAAGTAAAGGAGAAGTCATCTGTCTCAAATCACAGCAGCAACAAATCTAAATCGAACTCTAAGGTAGGGAAGGACTTCCATTAGCTTAGTTATCCTATCCCATGATACAAATCTTTTAAATCACTAATTGGAAGAATTGGTCTTGTGTTGGCATGACAAATAAGGGATGTAGTCTAATGTTACATGCTATATCTAAAATTACGAGGATGCTTGTTGCCATGGCTTAAATAAGGGATGTTAGTCCAATGTTACATACTTTACCTAAAATTTTAAGGACGCTTGATGACCTAGAATAACTGTACCAATCAGAAATTTTGAACACTAGAGTTGTGGTGACTTAAACCAGTAATGTTAATGCGTTTTAGATTTTAGAATGCCAAACATTAGCCCATTGTCTTATGTACTTTTACTCATACAAACTGGTAGTGTTCTTTTTGGTCCACATTATATGTATATTTGACTCAAATTCAACAAGAGGAAATAATTATCCCAGAAGAGAGGAAACATTTATTGGTAGTTGCTTGGAATCTGTATATGCTTCAGTACATTTACTTGGATACCTTATCATTTATTTATTTGTTTGTCTTTCTCTCAATTGAAAAAGCAGCGAGGTTCCGAATCTCAGGGCAAGTACACAAAGTTGATGCAACCAAAGGATGAAGATGGGGAAGGTTTGGAGGAGGAAGATGATGAGGAACACGGGGAGACATTGTGTGGGGCATGCGGAGAGAACTATGCCTCTGATGAGTTCTGGATCTGCTGTGACATCTGTGAGAAGTGGTTCCATGGAAAGTGTGTTAAGATCACTCCGGCAAGGGCTGAGCATATTAAGCAGTACAAATGCCCATCTTGCAGCAACAAGAGAGCACGCCCTTGATAGTATAGCTGGGATGTTGAGTTCTTACTGTCTGTATCATGGTGGATTCTGCTAACTGTCTAGTAGGTCAGGTTTGTTCTTAGTCTCTGAGCAATTGAGTGTGTGTCCTCTGGTTCTGAAAATCTATCTCTGTTATTGTGTGTAGGTCGCAAACATGGGGTTTATTTCATTCTAATTTAGAATATATATATATAATATATATACACGTGCAGGTGGTGGTAGGACTTGTTTTATGTTAGCTTGAATTTACATGTGTTAATAGGCTGCCTAAGTTCCATTTTTTAATTAAGTTTATGTTTTTTTTAACGTATTTGATTATAGTTGTATTCCACAATTTAGCTTGAAATTACATAAATTGAGGGTTTTTAAGGGGGAAATATGAGATTGAAAAGTAATTTGGTTCCACAGATACACTAAACCTGTGGTCGAGAATTATGTTATTGTGCCATTGGAAGGCCATCATCCTGAAAAATCCATAATTTTGTTGTCTTAGCCATCTTTTAACCTTGTTCAGATGAACCCCTCTGCACTGGCTTGACCTTTATGCTCTTTCGCACTTCTATTGACCCTCAAACTTGCAGAATCCAGGAGGTGTTGGGGTTCAAAAATCTGTGTCAATGATACCATAATGGTCGGAGCTTTGGTTTCGAACAATCATTTTATCATTATCCAAAATGAGCAACGATGGAGAAACTGGTGAATGATAAGTCACTTGGTTCAAAAGATGGAAGTGATTTTTTGGCTTTTTGGTGCTAGCCAGGCAACTTAGCTACCAAAACAGATGCTCGTCCAGTCTTGAGGGGATATTTGTTTAGAAGATTGAAGCCAGGTAATTTAGTCGTAAAGGTAAGAGATAAAATCATTATTGAAAGTGAGGATTCGAGAACAGTGAGGATTCATGTCATTAGGCTGACATGTCATTGATATTTTATATATTAAAATATTGTAAAGAGGTGCGGAGCACGTATGGGCCCCAAGATTGCTCATATAGGACATGAAATGATAGAAATGGGAGTCCATTATCATTTTGTTGTCGGATTATCTTTGTCTATATTCACATCCCATGCTTTAAAATTAGCTACCCATTTGAGATTGATTCCATACATGTCCTAAACTTGCATCCCTAAAGTTTTGCATTTGTCGCCTGCTCAACTCAATGAATGTATTAAAGGAGATATTTTATAGCGTGTTGGGTTGAACTCCAAAAGAGAAGCTAGATTGGCAGGTGATGCCATGTTGTAAGCTAAATTGTTATATATCTTTATTTTATCATTTATATTGATCTTGAGGAAAGAATCGTACTGTAACTCTTCTCCTTCCCTCATATGTGTATATATACATACAGTGGAATGATTAAGTCAGCAAATAACAAATATTTAAATGACCTTTAAATCTTGGCCATTTGAGTGATGATATAGTCCACTTGAATGATCTAATGGCTATTTAAGTGTTTGTTGACTTAAATTCTAAGTCAGCATTTATTGACTAGATCATAACTCTCTCTCTCTCTATACACACACACACACACACACGCTGGCGCACACACGCACACAGTCATTTTCCTAATATTATTGAATAGCATGGCCTGGGGCTAAGGTAACTCAAGGATCCTCACGTACTAGTATGTATGTCAGCATGAAGTTCATAGGTGATTGTGGGATGCATATTTTTAAAAACTGACCGTTGGATTAGAAACTATGTATATGCTTATCAGACATGCCAAAAATCACAGTAATTTGTGGGGGTCTCTCCTCAATTTCTTATGCTCCGTTTGGTAGGAGGGATGGAAAAGTGGAAGGAAGGAAAAGAGGAGGGATAAGCTTTCCTTCCTCAGGGGAGGGAAACCATTTTTCCTTCCTGTGTGTTTGGTATGATGGATGGAAAAGTGGTTTCCTTCCTTCCATGTGTTTGGTAAACAAGGGGGAGGGAAATGATATATTGTATTGAATTACAATTTTATCCTCTCATATTCAAATATATTTTAAATGCTTTTAATAATTTATAAAAATATTAAAAATAATTTGGAAGCCTTCACGTGTGTGCGCGCACATGTGTGTGTGTATATATATATAAAACAGTGGGCGTGGGCATATATGTATAGGTGCTTGCTTGGAGAAGAAAGTGGGGCAATTGTGGGTTTTCAAAATATTAAAAGGGCAAAAAAGTCATTTCACCCCATAAAGTATAAATCCCTCCACTTTTCCGCCCAACTTTGGGCGGATGGAAACAAGGCCCTTTTCCTCTCCCTTTTCCCTCCCCTCCTCCCCCCTCTCATACCAAACAAGCCTCCCTCCCCTTTTCCCTCCTCTCCCTTCCCTCCTCCCACTCTTCCCTCATACCAAACATACCATTAGGAATGGCATGGGTGCTGTCCCAAAGAAAGCCCTATGAATTAAACTCCAAGGTTGATGCCTTTCTTGTGCTTAAATCTGTTGGAAGTCATGCTGCAGGCTCGCTAGTAGAGATCCGAGAATAAGGGCATCTCAGGAGTAACTCAAACTCCATTTCTATTCTATATTTCTATTAATCTGCTGTGCCTGATTCTTTGGGTGGTTCAATCCCGTTCGCCTCACACCAATAAGATATAAGGCCAAGTAAAAGTGAAGATGTGAAGGAGGGAGATAACAATTGAGGTGCATAGCGTGATCTCCCAGATGGGGAGAGAGAGAGAGGTGCAGAGAGTGGTGACAAAAGAAAGAAAAATGGAGGCGAAGGTGAATGTGATTTTTGAAAGATGAGAGAAGAAGGCAGTACCGCTTGTAATCTTATTATATATAGAGCAGTTGTGCTGATGTGGCGGCCTAGAATTACTTCCCTCCCTCATACTCTTCTCTCCTTGATTCACTCCATTCATTCATTTCTATTGGTTCAAACACACCCATTATCTTTAATTCCCACCAGATGCACAACAATTTATGCAACCCTTCACATTCCAAGTATACACTCTCCCAAAAAAAATTATAGATAGACAGGTTAACAAGTCTATTTTTATGCAACCCTTCACATTCCAAGTATACACTCTCCCAAAAAAAATTATAGGTAGACAGGTTAACAAGTCTATTTATTATTTATTACAATTTTTGGTTGTGTTATGGCGCAGGCCGCGCATCGCGCGGGTCAACACTAGTAATTAATATACTGCAGTAATAATTAATGCACTGCCATTATATGATTGCCACGACGGGAAAGAAAAACTTGAACGAGAGAAGCAAGATTTCTCTTAATTCAATCTTTTGGTACGTTATTAAATGGATCCACCATTTGAATATGAAATGATGTGCCCTATCTTTTATGGGGTGCTATCCCCATTGTATTCACCCCACTTTTCTTATTTATTAGTTTATTAAAATTTTTAAAAGGTTAGATTTATGAGAAAATTGCAAAATGTCATATAGGCCCAACATATTACAAAATATATAATACAAAATTTCGCATTATTTATATGGAAAATCAAGGGATCGAATTTTACTATTTATTGTTTAATTTCTCTTCATGGCCTCTTTATTCCATCTTATTCCAATTGACCTAGCGTCTTGTAATGCAGAAGATGACCTCCTATAATCCATGAGCCATTTAGAAAGCATTCTTAACAATTATTACAGCATATAGCTGCCATCCTCCAATTCATCACTGTTAAAATTTGAATATGTTGTATTAATTGTTAGGGATGATTTCTAAACTATATATCAACTAAATTTGAAATGTAAACGAACTCATATACTTAATTATTTTTCAATGCATTATTAATAAAATCTGATAAGTTACTATATTAATTGTTAGATACATACCCACGTACGATTAGTTAATTTCAACTTACAATTGAAAACTTGAAATCATATGCATTGAATAACAAATTTATTATTTTTTTAAGAATAATAATAAATTATAATATATTATAAGTATTTTTAGTCTGTCAATTTTTTATATCAATACTGTAAACTTTCTTCTTCTTCTTTATTTATTTCTTTATTTATTTATTGCGATATACATTAGTAGGATTAGTGGTTTGATGTTAATGGCGAGGAAAACAATATATGGGTTCAGAACCTCATATATGAAAAATGGTACCTAAAACTTCATTTTCATGAATGGAGAGATTATCCCCGAGCGGATTTGGATTTGCTGTTGATCAGCCTTTTGATCAACACCTATTAATCACTTAAATCAATAGTTGAGATGCTTCCACATAATGATTTGAGGGGACCCAAAGGTCCTCATTTGTTATCTTGACTTGAGCCCTAAAAGACAGTTTTTTTTTTTTTTTAGCAATAATTATATGTTTCTTGCTAACTTTATTAGCACACGGTGATCCAATGGTCAGTTTTTTTTTTTAATTATTAAATGTCACTGTAAAAAACTGTGATTATGTTGTTTTTTAAGTTATCATAATTTTTTCTTAGTCAAAAAAAAAAAACTAACTGTTGGATCACTGTAATTTTTGACAGTCAAGACATACTTAACAAGAATATATAATTGAATGGTTAGATTTGCAAAATTTGTTTTGCTACTGGCCATATGGAGGATTATTAATATTTCTATATTTTTGTTATTTTTAAAATCAGCTCAGATATAAAATTTTTCTATTTATTGTAACTTATTAGTATAGGCTTGTCTACACCATATTGATCAATACCGTGTTGATCAAACGGGTGACCACAACAAATCCAAATCCTGAGCAGGCTAGTCCCATATTTAGGGCTGCAAACGAGCTGAGCCAAGCCGAGCTTTACGCTGCTCAAGATTGGCTTGGTCAAAAACTTGACTATTTAAATTTGAACCAAGCTTGAGCCTAAGTTAAACGAGCCGAGCTTTGGTATGTTTGAGCTTGGCTTATTTACTATCGAGCTTGTTTGTGAGCTATTTACAAACGATTTGATTAATTTGCAACATTAAATTACAATAAAAGAAAGTTAAAAATTAATGTAGAAAGCTTAAAAAATAACTTTTATATACTTGGTTTATATTGGAAATAAAAAATCCAAGCCAAAAAAAATAAAGTCATGAATATGTTGAGCTTATTGAAGCCTAAATTATAATTTTTTTATGAATTTAAATACAACTTTTTAATGAGCTTGTTTACGAACCTACTAACAAGTTTGTTCACGAATACAAATGAGCTGAGTATAGGTGTGCTTAAGCTTGACTTATTTATTAAATAAATCTAAATTTGAGATTTGAATTTGGCTTGTTTATTAAATAAATGAACTTGAGACGAACCTTTATCGAATGCATTTGCGAAACCGCTTATGAATGGCTGGGCTCATTTTCAGCCCTGTATAAAACTTCATTAAATTTTTTATAAATATATTAGGTTGAATGGAAACTTTTGCAATTCTCTCAAAATAAAAAATAATAAATGCCCATACTCATAAAGTATGGTCCAAGAGGCAAAGAAGTGTGATAGGTAAGTAAGCACATTGTATTTGTACGAAAGAATTTTGTCGGCATGTGCCTTTTTGTCTTCTGATGGGCCAATACTGCTTCCTGTGGGCCCAAACCTTATCCAAAACACTTTGTCATCTGACGATTAAACAAAAAGCATTGGCAAGTGGGATCCACAAGTTATCTTTGGTCTCTAACAGTGCACGTGATGAGCACGTGGAAATAACATCCCTACTGAAATTTTTAAATGAATCAAATTTGAACCATCTCATTAGTAAGGATGTCATCACGCTTCTTATAGTCAATCTATTTTTATTGAAAAAATTATTTTAAAAAATCAATTGTTAAATTAGATAATTTTTACACACATATATATATATATATATATATATATATATATATATAAAATTACAGTGATCAAATAATTAGTTTTTTAAATATTAATATTTAAACGACTTTGACATCATCCAACGATAAATATTGTCAAAGCGTTTTATGAACTGTATTTTGAAAATCGATTACTGGATCACTATAATTATTGGCAGAAATGATAATCATAAAAAGATTATCTAATCCAATGGTCAGTTTTTTAAAATATCTATTCTATTGCTCTCAGAAGGTTTGGGTTAACTATAAGAAACATAAGGACGTCCTTATAAGATCAGTTACGTCAAATTTGAATAATATATATTTTTTTAATATAAATGAGATTATAAAAGTCTATTATATAAATTGATATAATAATTAATATATTATATTATATTGGTAATTCATACATATCATATTAATATAGTGATATTATGTTGTTATTATAAAATGTAATAATAATATCATGTTAATTATTATATGATTTAATATTAAATAAATAATTAAAATTTTGATTTGTTTGATAATGATTCATATAGTTTACTATGCTATAGCTTGTGAAATTATAGTACTACCGAATGAATTTTTGTTTGAAATTTTTTTTATTATATTTATTAAAATAAATCCGACAAGATGAAACTGAATTTTATCCAAGCTCCAAAACTGCGGCTCCTTAGTCATTTCCTGAGGCTTCTCTTGCTTACAGCCAAGAGGTGCCCTTGAAATTATCCTTGGTCAAGGAAAGCATGCCAAATTTTGATTCAGACAAAAGATCCCTTTCAAAATCTGGATGAAACTAGGATGTACAATTCTAAAAGTATGCTGATTTCGATCTGAATAGTGAGTTTGCTGCTCAAACTCCAATCGTACATTTAGAGAGAGAGAGAGAGAGAGAGAGAGAGAGCTGAGGAAGTAAAAGGACCACTAGCTGTTGGTGCAGTTTTGTTGGTGCACAGAAGTTGAAAAGCTTAGAAGGCCCACTGTTCCGGTTGACTGGTTGAGTGGATGGTACATAGAAATTGAAATTGGCAAATGGGTTTTCATCTCAGCACCTGGTTTTTGTTTTTGTTTTCATCTCTGCGGCTACCAGCTACTCTCAGCACGTTGTCTGCCATGGATAATTGATTCTTTCTATTTTTGTCAAGCTCCACTTGGGTTCTTCTACCTATAACTGTTTTTGTTAAATCTCTATTTGAATTTCAAAAAATTTAAGGAAAAACACAAGGAAAAGCATAAAAATGCTTTAGAAAGAAACTATTCTTAAAATAGCTTTTAGAAATGGACAATTCTATCCGGTTCTCCTTACTGCACACCAATTTGGAACAGATATTTTGAGAAATCAACAGTTAAATTTGATGCTCCACTTATACTTATCATAAATATAAAAAATCATATTAATCCAACTGTCGGTTTTTCAAAAAATAAACTATGACGGTTTTTCATAATTTTTTCATTATTGTTTACAATTTTTTTTCAAAATTGTAAAAACCGACGATCGGATTAATGTGAGTTTTGCATTCATAATAAATATAAGTAGAATATCAAATTCAACGGTCGGTTTCTCGAAATAGCTATTCCAAGTTGATCAGATGCACTAGGAAGGACAACGATGAAGGATAAAAAGGAAGGACAAATGGAATTTTCCTTTAGAAATTTTCTTTTATTTCTCTCATTATTTTCATGACCCAAATAGAGTTCAAATGTATATTATCACAAGAGATAATTCATTTTTCTCTATTTCTTCATCTCATCGAAAATGGTAAAAAGGAAATAAAAAAAATAAAAAATAAAAAAGCAGGTATAAGATCCAACGCAAATGTTCAACAAATATTCATTTCGGTCTTGTGAATTAGTAGGCTGGTCTCAAAGTATGGGTATCCATCAAATTTTGTCTCAAACGCATGAACTAATGACTACTTGTCTTATAGTTTTGGTGGTATATACTTTCTCTCTTTATAAGAGAGAAAAGGATGGGAGTGTGACTTATTTTGGCAAGTTGAATGCTTAGAGTGGAGAAAAGGCAAATTAGTCAAAAACCAGTAAATTTAGCACTTGCTCCATGTGTACTCAAACGACAATGCATACTATAATTACTAAGTAAAATTTCATAATTGAGATTAAGACTTTGTGAATTGAGTCTAGAATCCGAATATATAAAATTCCCCATACATTCCCACAGACATGATAGACAATTGGGTAGTGCTTTGTTGATATACACATGGAGTTTTGTAATTAAACTCTCTGTCCTGGTGGTGTATAAACAGAGTTCAGAATCTCAAAGGTCAAAATTTAATTATTTGATAAGAGGATTTACTTTAAGATAATCTGAAACAAGTGTCATCTCCTTCATTTTGGCTTGTTAGGAGGATTCAATTTTATACATATAAATGATGATGAATTTTGAAGTTTGAATTCCATTCTTCCCTCGTAATGATGTTACGGGGGGATTTGTGCATATATATGATCACAACCTGCAAAATTTATTCCACAAATTGGGTTAATGCGCTTTTTAAAATACAAATCACCGATTTTCTGATAGCACGCGATAGAAAATCTAATATGCTTTTTAAAACATACCATCAATCATGTGATAGCTCGTGATAGATAATCTCTTCTTAATATTAATAAATGAGTATTAATTTATTTTTATGTGCTCGAACTCTAAATCTCTCCTCCTAATGGAGGAATATATGCCGCTGGACTAATTGAGATTACAACTAGATGAATAAATCATCCACAAGGGTATATGTTGGGCGGACCAAATAACTTCTCCTCATGCAACCTGGAAGCAAATCATTACTTCCACCAATGTTGTCTCTGCCAGATGCTACATATGATACAGGCAACTAGATGCTGAGAAGTTTGAATGTTTTTGGAAGTAGGGAGTATAAGGTCCAAAAGATGCTGGTGGACCCCAAAAAATAGGATGGGTCGCTCTCCCATCTCTCCATATGAGACAATAGTGCCACTGTTATCAATGGATATAATTTTTTTTTTTTTATATATTCTTCTTCTTTTTTATTTTAATAAAAAAAATGCATGAAGAATTTAATTCCATAAACATCTAGTTCGTCGATTATTAAGATTACAATTTTTGAAAATATCATTCAAGTCAAATATCACCGGTAGCTGACCTACATGTATGGGAAGGGGGCCACCCCTAACTTTCTTAAAAATCTTTTATATATATATATATATCACGTTAACGTCATTCTATATGTTTGGATTCAAACTCTCCTACCGACATTTATTTTCATTCTACTAATCCAATAAAAAGAAAGATTGTATATGAGTTTTTTGTCGGTGTTTTTTTCTTTTAAAAAAAGAAAAGAAAAAACAAGAATGAGGAGGGGTTTCTTGGCTGGTGCCCTCAAAAAATACAATTCCCACACTAGGAATATTACAAAGAAGATGCATACCATGCACTATGGACCAAATACAATTATTTTGGTAATACCCTAATTATTCTTTGGACCTTATAATCTCATAATTCATACAAAATCCAAACCTTTCAACATATTAGTCTCAGATAAGACAAAAACAAAGTGTAAAATGTATAGATATTATTAGATAGAACAGAACATAAGAAAACTTGTTATATTACTTTACATTAATCTCCAAACAAAAAATCTCCACCACCCCAAAGAAAAAAAGAAAAAAGGAAAAAAAGAAAAAAAAAAAAGGAAAATTTACATTGATAATCCAACATAAGCTAAGGCAAAGAAAATTGATGGGATGTAAGTGGAGAAAGCATTTCATTTCATTTCTGTCTTCATTGTTTCTTTATACAGCTCATGAACCCTACTATCTCTCTTGGTTCTTAGTAGATAACCGTTTAAGAAACTCATAAGTAGTGATCATAGTTGTTGCAGACATAGACATTGAAGCCCATCTTGGTCCCAATCCTCTGTAACAAGCCCCCAATCCACCTTCCTTTACCAAATTCCTCACTGTTTGCCCAATAGTCAAAGCCCTCCGCCCATTTTCCTCTCCATCCAAAACTTGCATTCTTGTCTTAATTGTATCAAGCGGCATAGTAATAACAGCAGAAACCCCACTAGCCATGGTTGCACTCACCCCCTGCACCGCCATCACCGTCATCGAATGGGGCCTAAAACTGCTTCCATTGATGGCACCAATGTCATCTTTTTTACCCACATAGCAACCAAAACAACTCCAAATGAGTCTATGTGCTACAGAGTAAGAAGCCCACCAGACTGCATTTGATGGGGCATATGTCAATATTGAAATCCCAAAACCCCTGTAAAGCCCTCTTAAGCCATTACTACACAGAATTTTTTGAAATGCATCGATGCCGCCGCTGTACTTGCAAGAACTAACAATGGGGTTATTGCTAATATTGCTGCCTTGAACCATAAGTCTTTGGCTTATAACATCAATTGGAGTCCACACAAGCTGTGCGGCCATGGCAGAGCTTAACCCACCAGCAGCATTAGCTATAGCAGCTACTGTTGTATCAGAGAAGCCTAATCTGAAAGTTGCTGATCCAACGCTGCTCTTTGTAACCTCCAGCGCCGTCATGTAAAGCGCTCGAGCTGGGATTGTGCCCATTAAAGAAGTTCCAAATCCTCTGTAAAACCCTCTAAAACCTTCATGCCGTAGAATTGCAAAGGACATATTGAAGCAAGATAGGTGAGTCGAGGAAACCTGTTGCCGCGTCTTTAATACCACTATTGGGTAAAGTGCGGCGGACACGCCAGAGAAAAGGGCGGCGCCGAGAAAAAAGAACTTGGATTTGTCGAGCATCTCCCAATCTACGTCGGCTGGAATATGTATTTCTGATGCAGAATCTGCATCCTCCGCCGTACTTAAACTCATCTTCGCCACTTTCGATTATTTTCCAACTGAAAATTATATTTTTTTCGAGTTTCTGCAGCGATTATACTCAAAATTTCTATTGGATTTTCACTAAAAAAAAAAAAAAAAACCTAAGGACACAAAATCAACAAAAGAAAAAAAAGGAGAAGAAACCGACCAATTATCCTAATGAACGGAAAACTGAAGAAGGAAAAATGGGTACAGACCCGATTTGTGAATTGATTGAAGGAAATACTAGATTTTGGACTGCACAAAAGGACTATTATTCGCGTAATACAGGTTCTTACAAGGTGATTATGGTGTTTTTTCTTCTTGCGTAACGAAATTTGAGAGCGAACGTGAATCAATATAAAGGGATTGAACATTTCGTGATAGCAAAACCCAATTCATTTATAATTCTTACCAGTGGATTGAGAGTTTTCATCTTCTTTCACTTCATCAGATACCGCCAGAGGATTTTAGAGAGAGAGAAGAGGCATGGCGGAAGATAAATGATGAATCGGTGTTAAGAGGAGAAGTGAGACTGAGAAAGAGAATTTTTTTTCTTTTTCAGGGGAAAGAAAGACGGACAGAAGTATGGATTTTAGCGAGGGTTTTGCGGATCGAGGAGGGTAAACACGTGTCGGTTAGCATTTCGAGAGCTTTTTAAAGAAATTCGCCACGGTTGAGGTCGAGGGTCCTGAGCTGCTGATTCTCCGAAGAAAAAGGCAAGCTGCTGACGACGGTTTGCCAATGGATTTTTTTGTTTACTGTGGGTAGCCCATCATGAACAGAACATGTGAGCTTGGTAGGTTTATGATTTAATACTCTCTCCTTCTCGTAAAAATAAATATCTTTAAAAAAAAATAAAAAACGCATGAAAATTTATTATTACATTGATTTGTGATTTTTTTTTTTAATTTTCAAAACTATCATTTTTTTTCAATTATTTTTGGTGTCATGTTAAGATATTCTTAGAATAATAAAGGGTAATATGAGAAAGTTGAGAAAAATATAATTTGATTTTTTAAAATGGACTATTATTTTATGACAGCCAAAAAAAAAAAGAAGACCTATCTTTATAGGACGGAGAGAGTATTGTATAAATATTCATATATTGTCAGATTTATCCCTTTCACATTCTTTATTTTAATTTTAAAATGAAACCAATCCTCATAACAACTGGGATCCATTTCTTATGAAGAAAAGAAAAAAAAAATTTGATTCAATAATGAACACAAAAACACATTAATCAATAAAAGCATTAGATCAAATATGCTTCCTTTTTATTTTTTTGAGAATTTAATTAAAATTTAACTTGATTTAAGAGATTGGGAGATGATCATTTCTAGACAACTTGACTCGTGTGCTGATCCACAGTGGGATGCTCACCACATGGAGATATTTTCCTATCTAATGGCTAAAAATTCATAGAGTACATCTCACGTGATATTCTTCGATCTAATGGCTGAAATTTCACAGGGCTAAAATCTAGTGAAACTAGGTCCTTTTGAGAGGTTAACAAATCATTAATCTCAGCCATTAGATTTTCTCACGGTGGATCAGCATGTTGACCGCTTAATTTTCATATTATAAGTGATTGTGGCAAAAGTCACTTCTAATATGAAAATCTTAATATGTAAAGATATGGTTTGAACATAATTTTAATGATCGAGATAGGTGAAAAAATAGTTCCCTATAAAATAATCTTATAAAAAGATAATGCAAACAAAACCTTAAAAGAAAAAATCATTTGTAAATGAAGTTAATGTCAAGATTGTCAGATCTTACATATTTTAATATTCTCATTGGTTAAATTCTTATTGGTTGATGTGATAATAATATTATTCGAATTGTTACCTTGAAGATTTTTTCCCCACTATTAGGCTCTTATGAGAGAGTTGGTCAAAATGACTTTTCTATAGCAATACTACATGAAAAAAATATCATAATAAGAAAATGATAGTAATGACATCAACCCATCCATTGTAAATTTAATTAGGAAAGGTATGATGTCATGCATGTATGGATCCCATTTAACTATGGTATCATTCTCACCGTAAATTTTTGATAAAGTGGGTGTCAGGATTGGGATTTTATTTTATTTTTGTCATACTAATCTCGTAAAATTAAATTACATTAAGAGTAAAATTTTTTAGGAAAAATTTTCCAAAAGTTCCATTTTGAATTTTTTTTTACCCAAAAGAGCCATCATCGTTTCACTTTACCCAAAAATCAAAATTTAAGTTTTATCTTTTCCAAAAGTCCAAAAAATTAATCTATGCATCTATTTTTCAACCATTTCCAAAAAACTAATCTATGCACAAGTTTTCTGCAAAATGATCAATTCCTGTTAGGGGTGTTAAAAAACCGGCCAAAACCGACGGACCGAACCAAACCAAAATTGGGCCGAAGTTGAATGGTTTTTAAAAATGAATTGGTCTGTTTGGTTTGCAAGTTTACAAACCAATCAATTCCGGTCGGTTCTCGGTTTGCCCTTTCATGCACCGACGGTCACCGAACCGACCAAATCTCTTATTAAAGTCCTTCAAGGCTCAAGTTTCACTAAGGCTTCAATGCTACTGCTTCATGCCTTCACCGTTTCAAGTATAAAGACATTTGGCTTGTTGGCCTATTGGGCCATGTATTGTTGTGTCCTTTTAATTAATTTTTCCAGTGACATACTAACATTTGGTTTGTGAGTCTAAATTCCAGCAATTGTATATTTAATTCTAAATTCCCACAATGCTCCATCCAATTTTCAAGCAATGCTCCAGTTTTTTTATGTGACATTCTTTTTCCTATACATTTACAATAGCCTCAAACCGAGTACACCGACCGAAAAAATTGCACCGAGCCGAGCCGATGACTCATGGTTTGATGCCTTTTATGATCGGTTTTGGTGTGCCATTTTCCCAAACCGAGGGTGTCCGATTCAGTCCAAAAAATACTTCAAAAATCGGCTCACCCCTAGTTCCTGTAAAATCAAAGAACAAACTGATGCGTTTCTTATTAGAAATGAGTTTTGAATAAAGTGAAAAGATGACAGAATTTTTGAGTAAACAAAACTTATAAATAGGACATATGAATAAACACCCCAACTTTTTATTCCTACAGTACTCCTAAATATTTATTTTTTTTGTACAATGCACATTTTATAAAGCCTAAATATATAGTAGTTTTATTATTACCAAACTTTAGGTTGATTAAATATTAAGAGTTATCCATAAAATGCTTCAAATTATCATTGTATTTATAAAAAAAGCATGTGAACTTATTGACTATTCGCTATTCGATATCCCATCAATGAATATTTAACACAGATGCATATATGATATGTCTAATCTATAGTGGTAGGTTTAAGAATATCGAAGTCATAAAACAAGTTATTAAATAGTGTTGCATTAGGTATAAGTTGCACCTCAATGATACATTATTAATGTTTTTAAATGACTTTTATTTTGTTGAACAACTTTTACTCTAATTCACTCTCCTGATAGTTGGGACGTTAATGGCTTCTTTTATATAGAAGTGTGTGAAGTTTATCCATGCATGTGACGGTACAAAATTCATTCTCATTATCTATCGATATTAATTACAAAACCTAATGGATCATATATCATGCATTAATAATCTAATTTTTAAGGTAAGTTATGTTAGTGGAGAGTAACCTGTCCCTAAAAAATTAACCATAAATTGCATTATACGATCCCATGGGGCGATGGCCTCACATGGAAAGTCAAAATTAGTCGGATTTTGCCAGCTTGGATATCTCGTTACTTAACTGAAAAATAAAGAATAAAAAATAATTTGAGTGCAGCTATTTATTAGAGTTATCAAGTTAGGCTCATGAGATTTGTAGTGAATTACCTTGGGCCCAATTAAGCTTTGTCAAAGTGACAGTTGATGTGAGAAAATGGCGAAAATAAGACCAATGCGCAGACAACTTTAGGGCTAAACTTTTGTGGAAAATTTAACCTATTTCCTATTTTATTGATATGTGATTCTAATAAGACTTGTACCTAAAGCTTTGAGGAGACGAGCTTTTCACTGTAAGATTTTTGAATAAGGGTGTCTTGATGGAATTTTCATTTAAGAAACCACCTCCTGCCTGGACAACAAGCCAGAATGATGAATGGTGAGGAAAGGAACAGGCGGCAGAATGTTAATTTATAATATTGATGTGTGCTTTAATTTGTTTGGTGTTCATCCAATTTAATTTAATTGGCTCTATCTCTTTTCAGTGTTACTTCCAAGTCATATCTGTGGCCGAAACTGGAACTTATTTGATGGGCTTACACAAAATTCATTTGTTTGTTTGGTCCATGGGTTTATGCACATGCGTTAAAGTGTCAAATTCTTGCCTAATTTTCTCACCCATTCTGCTTATTATGCATGCAGTAAAAAGTGATTGTTACTAAGAATCCTAATCCTAAGTTCATGAGGGTTCCTTTTGATGCATGTCCAAAGGGATTTGAATTACTCTATTATGTTCCATGTGGGATTTGAATTGAAGCATTGGGTTTCTTGCATGTCCCAAGAACAAATCGTTCCTATCCAGTCATAACATAGGGCCCGCTTTGCGTGGAAAAGACTACCCACGTAATGATTAAGTGGGAGGCGCACATCCTCTCCTTGGCAGAGGGGATGTCGCCTCACACAGAGGAGGCAGATGCCCATTAATGAGCATTAATGGCCAGGGGTTCGAAAGTTCTCGGAGGTGAGTTGGTCGGCAGAGAACCAGCTCTACAACACCGGAACAGTAGCCTTTTGGTGGGAGGGAGAGGCCATCCAGATGCAAAGACACTGGAATGAACCTGGAAACTCAGAGGAAGTGATCTACAACCTACTCCAATGATGGCATAAACCCTGACAATCTGGCGGACCTTAATTAATGTGATGCCAGAAAGCTCAATTACTCAGGCGGGAGGCTTCCTATGTAAGGTAAAGATCTGAGAAGAAAGGGCCATGCAATTTCTCATAAGAGGGAACGGTATCCCTCTCCCAAACACTCTCTCTTTCTCTCTCTTTGTTCTTTTTAGATTACTTCCATAAGAACTCATTTGGGCATCGGAGAGTCTTTGGCAGTCTCCACATCAGAGCTAAATCAGTTCGGCGAAACTCTGACCAGTTGAGGGGAGCTAGATTGACTGTATATTCGTCCACCTAATTCCATCTAGTAGCAACGAGCTCTACAAGAGTCAAGTCGTCTAATTTGATGTCACATGTTTATTAATGTACATATATTAGATTAACTTGACTTCCTATGATGTGGGTCTCTCTCTCACCCACCTTTGAGTTGGGCTTTGGTATTCACATTCAAAGCCAACAAGCTACAAGAAGGGTTGGTTACTTGGTTATGTGAGTCTCCAAATATTCTTTATTATTGAAATTTAATAATTCCATTTTAGATTACCTTTCTTTCAAGTGGTCATGGTGACTCAGTACCAAATAATCCCTGCCTCAGAGTGTCCAATTTCCTTATCCATTAGTCGCCATCCTTAATATTTCAATACTTTTTAAGGAATTTTAAACTATCATAGAGAAGAAAGGTCCGTTTATTTTTTCAGCAAAGAATTTCAAACAAACTTACTATTGCAAGATTTATAGAATTTGTCAAATTTTCATATTGGATGTGAACTATTTACTAAATATTAATTTGAGCTGGCAACTTGGGTTGGTGACCTAACCCTAGACAAACTTAGGGCAAGCTTGGGCAAGGTTTCCAATGGTTCGGGTTCAACTTGGGTAGAGGTGTTGTGCAAGTGTGCAGCACAAACCTTGTCTAATATATTTTAGGATTATATACTCATGAGTACTTGATATATTATTTTATATTTTTAAATTATATATTTTAGGAGTTAAATGAGCATTTTAACCCACCCGAAACTGACACCAATTCCGATTGATTTCGACTTTGGTTGGGCTTTCTACTTAGAAAATATCCAATGGGCTGCTATATGAGGTGCCATTGCCAAAATTTGGCATTGACATCCAAATTGCTTGGTCCAATGGAGTGCTAATTAAAGTGTCACATTTGGCACCTCAAATGGCACTTGTGCCAAATCATATTCTCTTCAAAAAAGTAAAAAAAAAATTCAAAATATAATATTAATGCATTGGAGCACATATGTGCCAAAATTTGGCATTGATGTCATTTTGTGCCATTTGGGGTGTCAAAATTTGACTTTGGCACATTTTGATCAAATGACATTAATGCATTGGAGATGCTCTTATTAATGAAAAATGATTTCTTATCCGTATACAGAATCTCATACGAAACACGAGTGTGGGTCCCACAAGAGAGTGGAGATCTTCTGTCTCACTTTTTATGTAGCACTTCCTGTCCCTTCTCACAAAAGTCCACATTGAAATTTTCAAGGTGGACTTTCCTGAGAGAGGACAGAAAGTAGTACATAAAAATTGGGACAGAAGATCTCCACTCCACACAAGACTAAAACCTTTCTATCTTATATATAAGGGATCCGGCCCATATATGAGCGGGATAGCATTGCTTCACTAATCTATGCACTGGATGTCATGCATGGAAATTCTTCTATAATTTAATTAGCTCTGTATATATATTAGCTACTAATAATTCTCATTAGATTATTTATGATGAGATCAAGCATGAAATTATTTTAATTTCCATCCTATATCCATTTTTTCTCGCCAAACTAATTAATAAACTTCTTTGAAAATGCAAGTATATATTTAAACTCGACACTAGAAACAAACTCCATGTGTTCGATCTCCCAAATTCGTGAACATTTTCCTAGAAAAATAAATGGTAAGAAAGAAGGGAAAAACGAAATTTGATAAACCGCTTTCTAACTTCAAAATTTAAGTTTCGTTTACAGATATACATGTGTTCATGTTAAACGGAACATTTGAACTAAATTTCAAATTTCAAAATTTAATTTTCGATTTCAGATATACATGTATACATGTGAAACAGAATATATGAATTAAACGACTACACATTCCGTTATATGTATACATGTATATCTGAAAATATATCACCACTATATATTTCGTTTTACATATACACATATGTACATATAACGAAATATGTTCATTTTTAGTTAGTTTCGTTGCCATTTGAAATGATTATTCATAGTAAACGTATATTTGAATTATATTAGTGTCTTCATATAGTAGTTTTCATTTTTCAGATGGATTCAAATATGTCGGTTACATGTATTAATGTATTTTCTTTTAAGTCGTTCATACTAAATATAAAATATTTTTTCAAAGATACATGTATGTTTGTTTGTTTGTTTGTTTTTTAATATTTTCAAGAGATTCATGTATTTCCAAGATTTTGTTAAATGTATACATGAAACTTGACTTTATGATTTTTTGTATATTTTCATTCATATAAATCTTAGTATATAATCAAAGCTAAATAAGTTTACTTCTTTTTTAAAATGATTTTGCTATTCGAAAATCTTGTATGGATAGCAAAATTAAAATTCAAAAATTGTTGAAATAGAGGCAAGATTTTAAAACTTTAGATATGGATATTTATAAAATATTTTGATAAATGCCAAATATGGAATAAATCCATGTATGAGCAATTGTGTCTTTTTACGAACTAAAACTAAATATTCATGTATCACCAAAAATTATAAGGACCTATTGGTATAGACATCTTATATCAAGATCCTATCGTTATGAAACCCAAAAAACAAATCATAAAAGCAAGTGTGTAACAAAATTGAGTGTTGGCCTCGTCAACTAATACATGATTGTGACTTCCTAAGATCGAAATTCTCATCAGTCAAGCAAATATCTTAATACTTATTGACTCATTCAAATAATAATGTCGTCCTTCACGCACAACTTGACTCTCTAGAAATTGGACATAGCATTTTGCATACCATGACTCAATACCTTATAAAGAACGAGCTGCTGGTCTTGTTTTTAGAGAGAGAGAGAGAGAGAGAGAGAGAGAGAGTCATGATTATGGAGAGAAGGATTTATGAAGCAGCAGTGGAAGGGAGTGAAGAGGGTGAAATCTGCTGACCGACCTGACGAGGACACGTGGATGAAACGCACCCGATGTCATTTTGGTATCAAACACCGATCCTAAAGAGATCTACTAAAACGAGCTAAAAATGGTGAAGTCTGTTGACCGATCTCATATGTTCGTAAACTCGCCTGATAAAATAATTCGAGTTTTTCTCGAAGTCTTAAATATAAAGAAGAAACGTATACCGATCTCAATGGTACGAGCCAGGTGGAAATTATTATAAGTGGATTTACCGATCTCTTGTAACTACCTCATCATATCAAAAAGGAATATACTCCGACATACTTTGATCTTCTGCAGAAGATCATATGATGTCCTGTCCTCTGATAATGACAGTCCATTATGACAAAGGTTGAATTACCGAGTATGCCCTCTAACGGTAAAAAGCACTCAAGTGGATAATCACCCTATAAAAGGGAAGGTTGGCTCACATGAAGAGGTATGTGACAGAAACCCTAAAAATTTTACATTCTTTTTATTTTCTACTATTCACTGACTTGACCGTCGGAGTGTTGTAGGTAAAACACCCCACCGGTGTAAGAAGCTCACCCATCAATTGGTTAGATCAATCCCTCTGGTTAATCTGATCATTCATTTTTACCTCTTTTACCTCTTTTCATACCTTAAACCTCTTTTTGACATCATCAGGGAGTGTTTTAACTTCCTTAATTACTAGAATTACTTCAAGAAGATCGACTAATTCTCGATAGAGTTATCATAAATTGTCTCACTGAGACTTCTTTGCACGTAGCAGCAATGCTCGGGCACATGGATTTTGTAAAGGAGATTTTAAATCGAAAGCCTGAACTCGCTGCAGAGTTAGATTCACGAAGGTTTTCGCCTCTTCACTTGGCATCAGCAAAAGGGTACGTGGATATAGTAAAAGAATTGTTACAAATTAATCCTGATATGTGCTTTGCTACTGATCAAGATGGGAGAAACCCTCTCCATCTTGCAGCCATGAAAGGCCGAGTAGGTGTTCTGAGAGAGTTGGTTCGAGCCAAACCCCAGGAGGCTCGGGTCACGGTGGACCGGGGTGAGACCATTTTGCATGTCTGCGTGAAATACAATCAATTGGAATGTCTAAAGCTATTAATGGTGGAGAGTATGGATTTTCGTGGCTTTGTTAATGCGAGGGATGATGATGGCATCGCTATCCTGCATGTAGCAGTTGCTAATAAACAATTTGAGGTATATATAATTTTCTCTCCAATATATAGGCCTGCCAAGTACCGATCTTAATCTCTTTTAATAGGCAAAGTTACAGTACACATCTAACATGTGAGACTTTTATTAGAAGCATTACTCGTTCCATCAACTCACAGTGATGAGGTGAGCCCCCCACCTACCCTGAGTGGACAAAAAATTCAATCTTTTTCTTCGATCCACTGATTTCCTTTCACGTTGAAAATGAAATCCACTCTGTCCACATCGTCTAAATAAAAGGCTTGTTATAGCTCTGATACCATGTTAAGTTTCCATTCACACCTAAAAGCCTAAGCTTGTAGGTGGAGGCCCGATACAGGTATATGAAGCTATAGCAAGTTGCTGATATATTCACAAAGCCACTGGGACAAGTAGTTTTTCTATCACACCTCAGCAAGTTGGGAGTTCTTGACATTCACGCTCCAACTTGAGGGGGAGTATTAAAGGAAAGAAGATTATTCTGCATACAATAAGTGTACAGATTTGAATTAGAGTGATTGAGGGCATAATATTCGGTATTTATGATTTAGAGCAATTATAGGAGTTTTTGTTGTAATTAGCAATTAATCAGTATACATATACCTAGAATAGCTTTTCCTTAATCTGTATATAAAATTATGTAATTGTTACTGAAAATAATAACAGAGCAATTCTCCATCCTTTTCTCATTTCTTTTTCATGGTATCAGACCATTGGTTATCCACGTGACAAGGCCCAAACGAGCCTGCACGTGAGGGGGAGTGTTGAAAATGAAATCCACTCTGTCCCACATCGCCTAAATAAAAGGCTTGCTATACCCTCATATACCTGTATCGGGCCTCCACCTACAAGCTTAGGCTTTTAGGTGGGAATGGAAACTTAACATTTCAATTCATTGCTTAACTGGATTCCCAACAATTTTATTTTTTGAAAAATACTATATGTTCCAAAATAATTATCTCACAAGTGTGTTACAAATGATATCACAGACGATCACATTCATTTCTTTTTTTAACAAACTCTCTCCTTGATAATAAATTCTAAAAAATTCTATTCCAAATGAATGAGGAAACACTTTTGGGCATTGTTTTGGGACTTATAACATTTTCCTTTCTGATAATAAATAAGGGGCTTGAATTCATTTGGAACAGTTTTTTGGAATGTAGAATATTGCACTTAATTTTTCCTTTTTTTGGTATTATTTCACTTATTTTTTTCAATAATTCTAATTCATCTCACTTTCCAACCTCCCTGATGAGTCTACCTATGTGGCAAGACACACATCAACAATTTTGGTATAGGTGTTCAAAAACCCGTCTGACCCAACCCGAAACCCACGATTATGATGGTTCGGTAGATTGGGTTGGATGGACTTCATAAAATTATTATAGTATGACTTTCTTTCTCCCTAGTTATAACACTTTCGGTGTTTTATTTTTATTTTTGTGGTTTATTAAAAGAAAAGTGACAATTTTTATATAAATATTTCTAAAGTTGCTTTTAAAATAAATTTTTTTATACCCATTACAACTTTATAATGGTACCATTCACTCATCCAATATGAGAGAGAGAGAGAGAGAGAGAGAGAGAGTCAAATCCCTAAAATTTTAGGGTGAATATTTTTTTTCTATTGTTTCCTTGCCATAGTGGGTTAAGGAGTCCCAAAATAGGGAAATATATCTGCCACATAGACAGACACATCATAGAAGTTGGGAGAGAGAGGCTAATTAGAATTATTGTATTTTTCTTAACTAATTTCCTTTCAATTTAGTGCCATCCTTTGTAATTAGTAACTTAAGTGGATATAATTGCATGTGCAGACCATAAACATTTTGCTCGTCAATACTAGAGTGGAGGTAAATGCTGTAAATGCAACCGGGGTCACGGCATTAGACATTTTGTCACAAAGTCGGAGACATAAAAGGACATGGACATAGGAGAGTCCCTTCGAAACGCGGGAGCCTTAAGAGCCTGTGACATTCCAAACTCTACACGAAGAAATATTTGGCCTAGAGGCATGTCCTTCAAACTATGCCACAACCCTCACAAACCTACAATATTTTACCAGAGAATTTTAATCAAGAGGATTGGCTGACAAGGAAGCGAGATCCAATAATGGTAGTGGCATCACTTATGGCAACAATGGCTTTTCAAGCTGGAATTAGCCCTCCAGGTGGTGTTTGGCAAGATGACTTATCGACAGCAGATTCGCAAGGTAATGGAAACAGCCCCGTTCCACATGTAGCTGGGGCATCTGTAACGGCTTATAAGAAACCAGATGATTACCATCTATTTCTTTCGTATAATACTACAGGTTTTATCGCAGCTTTGAGTGTAATCTAGCTTGCTCCTAATAACTGGCTTGCCTTTCAAACAAAGGTTCCTTTTGTGGGTTTTGACAGTGATCATGTGGGTGGCTATAACAGCAATGGCTCTTACCTATGGAATTTCAATTGTTATTTTTACACAAAACAGGAGCAGGAAATTGTCAACAATGTGATTTCATTTGCAGTCTCGGTGTGGTGTGGTGTAATGGCTGTTGTTCTAGTGGCTAATACGATTCGACTAATTGCAATTTCGACCGGAAAGTTTGGAAGATTACGTTGGGGAGAAAGAAGAACATCGAGTTTACTGTATCTAAACTGTGACAACCTCTCATCTTAATAAGTTATAGTTTAATTTTGGTGTATGTATAAATTGCGGAATTTTTTGAGGCCGGCTGGTTTCATGTCACATCAAACTATTAAAGGTCATGCTAATCTTTTAAAATCATTGAGCATTCGTGTACATCAAAGGTATTACTCTAATTTTTTAGTAGAAGTATTTTTTTCTCTTCTGAGGTGAGATAGCAAAGCAAATAAAATAAATGGCTGGAAAATATTATAAAAGAAATGCTAAAAGAAAACAATATATAATAAGCGAACAAGTTTTCAACAAAGTTGTAGGCTCATGAAATGATGCGAGTATGTGACTTGCAAATTAAGATAATTACATCCTCAGATGGTCCCCTCCTCATATGTTAAGCCAATACCTTAATAGTACTAACTATCAACTCAGTAAAAGAATTTCAGACATCACCGATAAACAATTGACCTCCAAGAAATTGGAGAGCCCCTTGCACACCAAAACTGAACAAGTCAACCCCTGCACAAGATAGATGGCTTAAGTTTAATTGTGATGATGGAGCTTTTGAAGCCCCTTCCATGAGGGAAGATATTGAGATAGTGTGTAGAAATCACTTGGGGGATCGAGGGAGGCAGTTTTCATTGCCAAGATGCCAGGGTTGAATAAAGTAGAGTTGGAGGCAGTTCTCCTTAATTCTTGGCAGTCCAGAGATTGGCATGCCAGGTGGTATCTTCGAAGCTTCCTTGGTTTTGGTGTCCCCTTCCCTGAATTGGCATACCAAAATCAGATGACTGCCTTTTCTGTCAAATGTTGTTCTGTTTCTGTTCTGAGTTTGCTTGGACTCTTGTTTCTTGTTCTGTACACACCAACAAAAGATGAGGGATTTTTTCCCCTTCCCTGAACGAATGTGCATGCTCTTCCATTATGAATGATATATACGGTATTCTTAGTTTTTAACTCCACTGCTTTAATGGCATCGCTCAGTATTTTCCTGTTGCTCATCATCGGCTTACCTTTCAAGAACAGGATTTTTAAGATCATCGTGTGGGTTGCAGTTTCATCTATATATAGCACTCGCTTATATCTGTGGGTGTAGTGGCAGGGGTAATGTTGGTGCGGTTTGGCATGATGGGCATTCTTCTTCTGGGTCATACCATTCGTCTAATAGTCAAGATTATAAGGAATATTTCAAGAAGATTAACAAGGAAAAAAGACCCTCTGGTTGTAATGACCACGATGAACCACTGCAGCATTTAACATATGGGTGTTTTAAAACTACATGTATCCTTTCTGAAAAATCTTGTTTGAGCATTCATCATGCGTGTCAATCTTGTTTATGCTAACTAAATATTATGTTGCTACTGAAATTTTGTTACTTGTAATTTAATGAGAAACAATCCATTAAAGTTTGGATTAACTTAATTTAAGGTCCACTTTCACTGGAATAGTTATTTTGAAAAACCGATTATTGAATTA
>JAESVK010001317.1:112221-153791 GCA_017140935.1 Hamamelis virginiana
TTTTTATTTTGAGTGTTTTTGCTTTGGGGTTTTTTGTGGGTATTATGGTTCTTGTGAGTAGTATGAATGATATATATATGTTATAGAAATGTCTCTGTTTTTAATTTTCTTGTCGTTACCTTTTTCTTTTTCGTTTTATTTTTTTAGGCTTGGATCTTCACTTGGAATTCACCTATCTCACAAATGCTAAAAGACGTTTAGAAATTGTCACAACCCAACCCAAAAAGAAAGAGAGCAGCTATTAGAAATTTGGTCATTGCTACCCATGATTACCTTCAAGTTATTTTTACACTTAGAAAACTGTAATCTTCTAATTACGATCAAAATCAGAAACACATTTGAGGCCATCAACAAGAAAAATGTAAATTGGACAATTGGGTTTTCACAATTCAGCACGTACCCGAGTTTCAGAACTTTGGTTGTCATTGCAAAGGAATGTGAAAGGTAAAGACTACTAATAACCTATTGAAAACCAACATGCAGGGGAATAAGAAAAAAAAAAAACACACAAATTAGTGAGCACAAGCACTACCCAAATCTGTAAATTTCTGAATAGGGAAGTTGTTCTTCTCAAAAGATCAAGCAGAGGGATAAACATTCCACGACGTCATATTTTATTACTCCCATGATTTCTCTTGCAGTTGCAGATGGTCCATCTATGTAAATTCAATTGAGAATATAACAATATTTTGGACAATTTAGTGAAGTGAGAAGGCATTACAAGCTTTTTCTGGTCCTTTGTTCTGTGTCTTTTAGTAGCTTTCTCTGTGCTTAGAGCTCCTAAGTGATCTCTCTGAGCTGCCATTGGCTTTTCCAAAGGATCAACAATGCTCTTCCTAACAAACAGAGCGATGAAGAAGCCTTCTTTGTCCTCGGCTGGATCAGTACGAAGCAAATGCTCAGCTGGAAGACAAAATAAAAAATAAAAAAATAGTAGTTATTGCAGAGTTTTAACGATGCTGAACTTGAATTTGATGAGTGCGCTTTTGTTCCAAGTCTCTTAAGTATTAAAAGTGGCAGAACTTAGTAACTTACAGCCTTCAAGAACTGGGAGCCCACGGCGAGGCCATCGGGGGAAGGGGGTTTGCAGTTGAAAACCATGGGATGCAGCAAGAGGCAGAACAGATTTGATGACATCTTCATTTTCGATTTGGTGGATGGAGCATGTGCTGTAAACAACTCTCTCAACTGCTGGAACTGCAACAGAAATTGATTTTGAGAAGAGCAGATTGATATGATCTTGGGGCTGTTATTTGGCCCCTCACCCATGGAATAAAATTAGGTAGCACTAGTTCCTGTTACATCAACCATAAAAAATGATCGAGAGCATACAGTTGCTGAATGAGGAATTTGTGGAAACTGCCCCTAGATTATGTGGTAAGTCTCATCGGCATCGTATCCAAAACCCATTTTTTACTCTCATTTGTGATGATGATCATCATATTCTTAAATTTATCCATAATTATTCTATTTTCAAGAATAATCTGTCTACAAAATTATATGAAAAAATGGGACTAAGGGCTTTGTGATTAAGCAAATTTCTCATAATAACCATGTCTTTATACAACCCAACGACAGAACACTAGAAACATAAAACATTGGGAAAAGATAGAGTAAGAAGATCAGAGTGTAACATAAACAGGTAAACAGACTTACAAGACAGAGCATGTGCCAGAGCCTTTTTTTGAAAGGATGAGAGCTTGTTCATTCTTTCTGTGGAGGCAAAATCAGTAGCTTGACCTGCATAAAAGACACTGGGAATTAGAAAACGTTGTCCAGAACCAAAATTTAATAGCACAGCATATAGAATAGGCCATTTAGGAATTGATTCTTCCCAACACCATGTCCTAATTACCTGTATAAAGGTTTCAAGTCCTAAGAGGTTTTATTTGAAAAAGTCATCGTATCATTATTCATACCAAGCATAATACATACACAGAAATATTGAAGAAACTGATGCAACATTGAAAAGGAACTGAATTTTCTGATTTAAAACATTCTACCAAAAGGAATAGACAAATACCAGTTTATAGAGGGAGGTTAAAATTACCTGCAGAATACGATGGAAGCAAATGATCTAATCTCTGAGCAGCTGTCCCAGATCCAGAGCAGGAAGGATCTAAGAGAATAGCACGAACCTGCAAATTTGAATTTGCTTGCAGATAAAGAGCAGATATGAAATATAATATGATCTAGAACATGCAATGAAGAGGAGAGCGAGCGACATTTTCAATGAGAAGTTCCAATTATATTTCTTTCCAATCTTAGAAAGGAAGGGGCTGTTCAGGAATTCACAAAATTGACAAAAATGATGCTGACAATAGAACAATACCGATACAGCATTTCATAGCATGTCACTTAACATTTAGGAATATTATTTATCTTATGGTTGAGAAGGGCATATTTGTGTCTACTAATGGGAGAAACTTGAACAACTAAAGGTAAAGCACTCTACGATTCATACTGTTACTCCATATATTGGTCAATGGCCATGCAACAACCTAACACTCCATTATCATGAAACAGCATAACAGTATAGTTTACCTTTGAGTATGAATGGTCTCTTGAATTTAAGTTCAAGAAGTCCCCATGCAAAACTTCCACATCTAGAAACCAGGTTAAGGTTTATCAATGTATATGATGACAAACTAAACATAAACAAGCTCAGTAGAGATGAGAAACTGATCCACAAACTATGCTTCAAAAAGTTGTAGATATGAGAAAATGCTGATATATGGCACAGAGTACACACCATCATGATTTGGAGCATCTCAAAAATTCATATAAATGGGAAATCTTAAGCCAGAGTTTAGAGCTAATGATCATTTTACAATAGCAAACAAATGGAATATGAATTATAACTGCCTTAATAGAGGTAATAGCATTTACAAGATCAAACAGCCACTGAAAGGATACTAGCAGCTCCAGAGAGTCCAATAGTGTCTTCTAAACGTTTAACCCTTTCCTTATTCAGTTCACATGCTATAATCTTTCCCTTTCCTCTCATAAGAGCAGCTAGGTGTACAGTTTTGTTCCCTGGAGCTGCACACGCATCAAGAACCTTGACAGAAAAATAAGTCAAGAATGGTATAACAAGTTACAAAATATAACTGAACAAGTAATAACTCATACATCTCAACCCTCCTGCTAAAACAGTGGCAAAAACATGAAGTGTATGCAAGTAAAACTGCATGCAAGCAAGTCAACGTACAAACCGTTTCACTCTAAAAACTTCATTTTCTTTGTCTTATGGGATTTGATAAGAAAAAAAATATTTCTGAGATTCTCCCCAAAAATGATTCAGAGCTAAGATTTAAATCATTGACACAAGGAATAAAAGAAGATGGTATAAGTAATCATCTTTTCCAAGTGAAAACTTGATTACCAATAAAATGACACAAGCACAACTCACCTCCCATCCTGGTTTGGGCCCAAGAGCTACAGCGACCATGGAACTTGCTTTACCCTATGAAAACAGATTATCACAATATTAAACGAAAGGGAAGATGGACGACTACCACTTCCAAGTCACATGAATTTTTTCAGTGTAATAGGAAAGAGCCATATATTTATTCTTCCATGAAATAAATATCTGGATTGTACCATGGTGCTTTTAAAATGGGAAGAAATTAAAATACAATAAAAATCTCACTTGCAAAAAGACACTTCCATTTATGACCAGAGGATGATTGTGCAAATCACTTCCTGGTGGGAGTATCAACAAGTCAGGAACCAAGTCATCCTTTTGAACCTATCCGACATACGAAGTATGCACAATCATAACAAAAACAAACTGCATCGAAATTCATTCCAAAAAATGAGAGGCATGCCTCAAAAAATAGACAATATTTGCAGAAGTTACCATGTTTTCTTTCCCTAATTCATGTAAGGCAGACTCAACATCCAATTTCAGAGTATTCACCCGAACATAACGAGGTTTTGAAACATCTGCAACAGAAATTAGCGATCCATTTAGACAATATTTGTACAGGGGTTAATTTTGTCCCTTTTCTCTTTAATAAGCCTACAAGGCTACAACTAAGCATTTTTCTTGGCCATTCAACAACTAAGCTGATTAAGCTCTAAAAGAACAGGATCTACCATATTAGCAAGAAAGCACTATAAACACAGACCAGGAGTTTGATAAAGAGCCAGCAAATCTTCAATGCGTTTCACTTTTTTCCTCACTAACAACCGTGCTAAAGCTGACTGTAAAGCATCTTTCCGTAGTATGAGAAATTTCTCTGCATCACCAACTAAAGGAATTGCCTAGAAGAACAAGTTCATGTCAAAAGAGCACAACATAAATTAATGTACAGAGAAATGCGTAACCGTAATGAGTATGGAAAGAAATTACCTGACCAAAAAGAATGTCATATGTGATTATATACACCAATTCTATCTGCCTCTGCAACAGCAGCAGTAAACATTATGTTAACATTGTTTACATAAAACAGTTCAGTTAACAAGCACTTAGGCTTCATTTTGGTTAGCAATTTCAAAGTGTTTTATTTATTTTGAAAGCTGAATTACATTAATTTAGCTTCCAAGTCCCAAAAATACTAACCAAACAGTACCTAAACATTTCCAATAACTATCTTATTACACATTCATACTTGCATTTGCTACAGCAAAAGCTTAGGGTCTTTCGACACTGCAAAAGTAAAACCACTGTTACTTTTACATATTATTATATATATAGAGAAAATGCTGTATTACCTTCCACTTTCCACTCAATATGCCAGCAGCTTCCAAAACATCCTTGATAATTTGTAAATCTGAAAAACAAATCAAAGCCAAAATAATGATAGATTGCTTATGAGGTGTTTATATATATGTACGTATGTAGAGAGAGAGAGAGAGAGAGGTATTGGTAAGTTGGTAAGTTACGCTTGAGGGTTTGACAGACGAGAGCGAAGGTCGCCTTCTTGTTCCGAACGGAGGGACTAAAAACGAGGGATTTGATAGAGGCGACGGCTCTGCGCCGGGCATCGCCTTGGAGAACGCTCCGCAAGACCTTCGCCGCCTCTCTCCGAGCGAAGTATGCCGACCTCTCGGCGTTGCTCAGCCGCTGGGGCTTCACTTTCTCCGCTCGTGTTGCCGTGGTCACAAGCGTCTTGATACGCACCATCGCTCACGAGGGACAGAGGCGACGAATGAGTGTGTAAGCTACTAAGCTGAAAAGTGAAGACGGAACTCATCGATTCTGCGTCCTTTCAAACGACGACGTTTCGATACTTTAAACGCACAGCATTTCATGCCCTAAATAAAACTCACCGTTTGTACCTTCTCCGTCAAAATTCTTTTTTTTTTTTTTTTTTTTTTTTTTTGTATTGGCACAGCTTCTCCGTCAAAATTCAAAACACAGTTTTTGTGAACCGAAATTAAATCCTTATAAAACGACAGCGTTTCATACCTTAAAATAACAGTCTCCACCTACCTTGTTCAAAATTCATAAATTTTTTATTTATTTATTTATTTTAATGTAGGATAACATAAACCTACAATAGTTGAGGTTTAAACTCAAATGAGTCTCTAAGGATGAATGATATTACTCACAAATCCTATTATAATTAGGATGACAAAATTTGATATCAAAATTTTTATTTTATAAGATGTGGTCATTGCCCTATAAACTACCCTAGTGAATTTAACCTCTTTTTTATTTTTTTTAATGCAATATAATACACAATAATTCTACAATGACTATGTATGTTAAGAATGGATGCCCTATCGAGGATTCAAATTTCAGCTTTAAAATATAGAAAAATACTATAGCACCAAAAATTTTAATCTGAAATTAAAAATCATCCTAATGTGTCATGATATGAGTGGTGAGGTCTCTTCTCTCAAATTGCTTCCTTCTTTTTCACACACCATTTAAACCACGATATGTCAAGATGGTTTTAAATTTTAGGTTAAAGTGTCGGATGATATAGAATTGTTATAAAATATAATGTCAACACATTTTATCATCTTACCAAAATAGCAATTTATGTCGTTTCATGCATCAAATTTCAAAATGCACGTTAAAAGAAGCTCTTTCAAAATGAAACTATTTTAATGCAGTGTTATCTCACCATAACACTAGTGGGAAGTATGCAAAATGGAATTTAGAAGTCACAATCTAAATTCAGATAGGATTTTGATGCACACACTGCACAGTGATGGCCGCCGGATTTAGAATTTAGAAGTCAAGTCCACCCCTATCCCAACCGACATCACCTCGGGCGACTCTGCCTCTCCAATAAATAGTATTTCAAATCAAAATCACCATTAATCTTTTAATTATTTTCAAAAATTATTGGCAGACTCATGAGGAGAAAAGTTTTTATGAGAATGCTTTTACAGGTGTATTTGCGAACTCTTCTTTATATTTTAAGGGAAATAAGAAAATACTATTGGATAAAGAGAATCTTTCAAACTTTAAATGTACAAAATTCATCATAAAATGTTTATATATATATATATATATATATTAAATTTAATATATCTACTTACCATCCCCAAAATCAGAATGATATGATTCAATTTTAAGAATTTCATTTTATGAAATGTGAATTTTTAACCCGTAAATTATCCCTACTTGTTAATCTTCAATTTCATCAAGCAGTACTTAACTTGAATCTTCCATTGACTTTGATTGTCATGTATAGATTTATTATAACATTTTTTTTTTTTTTACCAAATTTATATTAGTAGAGAAAACATGATAAATACACAATATGACATGTATTTTAAATTACATGTTCAAAGAGACAACTGCACTCTCTTAGCTGCACTTTTAATAGTACATGAAATGAGTTTCTAGTGGGTTAGGAAAAGCATTGGCTGGACTGTAAAGCTTACTACTACTACTCAGGGGAAATAGTCGTGAGGTAGAGATCGGAGCTCCATCCCTCACAGCTGATAAGAGCCTTGTTGAGCTGATCTTCGATGCCCAAGTCAATGTTCAAAAGAACCTTAACCATTGGAATTAGAGAAGTATGGATAGAGATAGAGAGAGAGGATTCAGTCTCCACCTCAGAAATTGCTTACTCCCCGTTCGTCTAACACCCTTCTAAGACAAAGGGTGGTCTTTGGCCTGGGGAGTTGGGTCTTCTCCTCTGCCATTGTCAGTAGTTCCCGTCGCATTAAATGGTCCCTACAGGTTTGTTAAGAGATCCACCATTAAGGGGCGAGGGTTGATGATCAGTTCTTACCCTTCATCTTGCTCACAGAAGCATCTCTGCGCTTGGTTTGCCTTCCATGCCAGCTCCCCAACGTTCTTCCATAGCTCCAGAGCTGAATGTCCACCAGCCCAGTTTTCTCACCCTCAACGCTCATTAATGACCATCAATGGCCATTATTGGTAATGTGCCAAGAACGTGGGTGAGGCGACGTCCCCCTACAGTCATGGAAGGGATGTGCACCTCCCATATAGTTATTTGGGTGGTTGCACTGTCCACATGGACGTGGGTCCCACCATTAACCCGGCTACAGTGAAGGCTTGGTTGGCTTTCTACCGAACTAGAAGGGGGAGCGGCCCGTGTCAAACGGTGGACACTCTACCCCTGTAACTATCCTGAAGTGGGGAATTTGGTTCCCATATGGACCATGAAATTTTGTATCCAGTTACATCAAGAGTTAAGGAAGTGATTATGAAAACACAAAGGCAGAGTGTGACTTCCACGAACAAGGTATGGTCTGTTTGGATTGAAAGAAAATTGAAATGAATTGACATATACCAGATAAAGGCACAAGCAAATACATCCTTCTATGAAACTAATAGCCAGTGAGAACCCAACAAGTCAAGATGGATTAAAATGAATTGCCGGGAAGTTTCCTCTAAATTTCAGGATAAAGAGATTGGTGGGTCCTGATCTCTTTTTTTATTTTTTTTTGTTGGTAATGATACTCGACGAAGTTGTTCCTCCGAAATGAACGGGTTCGCTTAATTAATAAGGTCAAATCTAATGCATGCGTTGATAGAGTGGGTTTGAATGATTAGAATTTGAGCATTTGCTATTGGAGTTCGATGGCAAGGATTCCAAGCATCCCTAATATTAACAAATGGATATTATTTTATATGCAATATACTTTTATTTCCATAAAAATTAACATTATTTTATTGACAGAAAGCTTCATCAAATGTAAACACAGTTTAAATTTTACCATATAATTATCACAAACATGACACATTTTAAAGCATAAATTCTCAAACTTTTTAAAATGTTGAAGTAAGTTACTTCAATATTATTTTGCAAATAATAAAATAGGAACAAATTTAAAAATTCTTAAATTTTTTTAAAATTTTAAACTAACCCTAATTATCTTTGAAATCACTGTGTCTCCACCCCTTTATTCACCTCTTCCTAGATTGATTTCATTTAATGGAACCTTTCACTTGGATAACAATGCAAGGTCAAAAGAAGTTCATTTGCTGGCTCTTTGATGGTGTTGTTGAATCGCGATGAGGCAAGCTCAACATCATGACAGGATGTAACGGTAAGGTGAGGAAGAAAATCAATGGTTTATATATATATATAGAGTGATAAATGTTCTTATAAGCGATACATCATTCTAACTAAAATCAGCTAAGACCCTTGAGCCATTGGATTAAAATCTTGAGATGAATCATGCATTAAGTGAATGAAAATTCAAGAGCTTGTGTTCTTAACTAATTTTAGTTAAAATGAGGTATATCTGATAAGATCAGGACTCAAATGCGCCAAATACAACAAAAAAAATATTTTGATTTAAACTAAAAGTCTTTAAAAAATAAAAGCTAAAAAATAATACTCCCTCCGTCCCGCAAAGATAGGCCTCTTTCTCAATGCGCGCATATTAAGAAAACTCATTATGAATGGATTTGTCATCCTTTTACCTTGACTATTTCCAAAACTACCCTTCTTGGACTTTGTGATTAGGTAAAGTTAAAGAATAATAAGGGTGTTATAGTAAAGTTAAAAAAAAACTAAAGGGTAGTAATGGAAAGTTGAAAAAAATATACTTTTGACTTTTCAAAGTGGCATATTATTTTGGGACAGCCAAAAAAGGAAAGATGACCTATCTTTGTGGGACGGAGAGAGTATGATTTAAAGCAGTGAGAAATGACGCAACTATTAGGAATTTAGCAGATGTTATGGCCACCTGAATGACAAAAAATTGATCCATATAACCAACCCCATATAATTATAATTAAGGCTTACTTGAGTTGAATTGAGTTTGGAAAGCACAAGACAAAAAGAAAAGAAAAGAAAAGAAAAATACTAAAAATTGCTTCCAAATGAATTTTCTTCTTCAACATTATTAGGTTTTTACATTTTTTTTTTCCATCTAAAAATAGTTCTAAAAATGTTTTGAAGAAGGAATCCATTTTTAAACAATTTTCATTACTCGATTCTTTTCCTTTCTCTTACTCTTTCTAAGATCCCAATAGAAGATAATATTGTGTTAGAAAATTTTTAAAAAGATTGGAGCAATAATAATCATAATAATCAAATAAACATTATATATAATAAAATAAATTGAAAAAAATTGTTGATTGAGACGTGGTTGTGCACAACCCTTAAAGAGTATATTCACCCCTCACCCCTCACCCCTCAGAGAGAATTTCTCAGTGCAATAGATTCTCTAGTAGCTTATTCTCCAGCGTATAACAATCGAATTCTCCTAAGGAATTCTCAAAAGTGTAAACGCGCAATTTGAGAGTAGCAAATAATTTAAATAACTCCTATGTACGAGGGAATAGTAATTGACGCTTGAAAAATAGTTCAATTCAAATAGAGAAAAAAAATGATGTAGAAAATAAATAGAGGAGATTACAAGATGCTATATTGTTGTGAATAGCATAAACTGCTATATATATACAATATCAATCTTGTGCACATATGCTGACTTTAGTTAAAGTGGGCACAATGCCTTTAACTTTGTGGGATATATATTTTGAAAAACTAATCATTGAATTAGATACTCTTCTCACGTATGTTATGCATTGCAAAAGTCACACTGATCCAATTTTAGCATCTCAAAAAATAATTTTAGCATCATAGTGTCTCTCAATGACATTTTTGGGAAATTGACTATTGTAGTATCTAATCCAATACTCAATCTTTCAAAATACATACTCAACACTTACTTGTTAGTTGTTAGTTTCATGCTTAATTAAAATAAGCATATATTGATAAGATCATTTCTATACATACCCTATGAACATATGCGGACTTCAACTGTATTTTGAAAAACTGATTGTTGAATGAAGTACTCTTCCTATGAATGTCATGATTGCCAAAAATCATAGTAATCCAATGTCAGCGTTTCAAAATGCATCTCAAAATTATATCAAAATACAGATCATTTATGGAAAAAGAACCGTTGGATCACTGTGATTTTTTGCATGCATGACATACATAAAAAAATAAAAGCATCAAATCCAACCGCCAATTTAGCAATTTAGCTAAAGTAAGCATATGCTAATAGTATGATTTCTATATATATATATATATATATATATATCATGGCAGAATGTTGTGAGATATTGGAAAAGGTCAAGTAACATATTCTAAAATAAAACACCACTATACAATATAGCAACAATAAAGTATTAAATGTTAACAATTCTGCAAATCAAGAAGAATATAAATGCTGTTGGTTTTTTCAAATGTTAATAAAATAATAATGGTGATAAAGCTGACCATTTCAGCTTACTATTACAACTCATTAATCAGCCATTAAAACCTCATCATATAGCATTATAAACTCCATGTATTCAAACATTAAGATTTGAAATTAATCAAATCAAACGGTCACAATAAATACCAAATGGTCAGTAAATTAATTTGAAATAAATCAAATTACCAAAACAGAAAATAGCAATATATGGACCACGCCTCAAGAAGCGGAGATCCTGAGTTCGACTCGTGCTAAACTTTTGGGGCCACTGGAGGCTTACCCGATCGTTAACTTCAGGGCCCCGAAATTAGTCGAGGTGCGCGTAAGCTGCCCGGACACCCGGTTATAAAAAAAAAAAAAAAAAAATAGCAATATATGGACCAATGTTAATTCAAACAAGTAAAAAGAGTTTTTATATTTTGAAATACTAATTAAAATACAGCATATTCGAGGTACCACAATTCTTTGCACAAAAGCATTGTACAAGTCCTAAGGTGTTAGTCTTGGTCAAACACTCAAACCATGAGATGTATGGTACAAGTTTACGTACCAGTCAAGTCGTCGATGCCACATCAGGGCCAGAAGCCTCATTGGTCCGTGGCCCAACAACAGTCTAGAGAGAGAGAGAGAGAGAGAGAGAATCATGTGTACCGGTACCACTATATATCACTGCATTGGACTTCTAATCAACCGTTGATTTCATCATCTTCTTAAACTCTTCGAAATTAACACACCCATCACCGTCCACATCAACGGAGCTGATCATCCTCGAACAATCCTTCAACGTACACTTCTCCCCCAAGCTCTTAAGCACCGCATGCAATTCACTTGCGGATATCAAGCCGTTCTTATCACGATCGTACATTTCAAATGCATCTCGAAGCTCTCTGATCCCATTCTGACCGTCGGATCCTCCACGGTGGAAATCAGCGAACTCCTTCAAATCAATGAATCCATCACCGTCGGTATCTATCTCTGACATTATGCATTTGAGCTCATCGGGCGTTGATTTGGAGCCGAGTGCATGGAGAACATCCTTGAGCTCGGTGCAGGAGATCTTTCCATCACCATTCTTATCAAATTTTTTGAAAACCTTTTCTATGTCGTCCATGTTCCCCAGAGAACTAGATCCATTGGAACTCGAGTTTGTATTTTTTGCCATGGTAGAGAGAGAAAATGAGAGAGAGAGAGATCAAAACAACATGAGTGAGAGAGAGAGAGGGGGGGGGAAGTTGGAGAGAGTGGAAGTTGAAGTGAAGGGAAAGAAAGCTGGAGGGAAAGAGCAATAGGGATTGTTTGGTTAGGAGTAATATAACGAGAGGGTTAACGCGTTTTCTAATATTTTTTGGTTGGTTGGTTGAGTAAGATCGAGGTTTACGCGTTTTTTGAACGCGTTTGAGTGAAACACTGAGTTATCTTCTAGACACGGACGCGGTTTCAAAACCAACCAAAAATATACTTTTCGTGATGGGTGGGTCATGTGTATTGGCAGGCCCATTAAAGAAGATTGCTTTTTCCATTTTTGCTGGAATAGTCTAGACGTTTAGTGAACTTCTTCTAATAAAATAAGTATGGGGCAGGTTCACCTACCCCTCTATTTACCATTATTTTATTTATTATTATTTTATTAGAATTAGATATTCTTCTCATATATTATACATGTTAAAAGTCACAGTAATTTAATAATTTAATTTTTTTTTAAATGCTATTATAAGTAAAGTTGGATTAGGTGCACCTTATAATACATTTCCCATATACATTTCTATTGGGACCGGTTGTATGGCCACTTTTTTTTACATTATTTTTTACAACGCTTTCTAAAAAATCCAACATGGAAATTATATTTTTAAAAACTCATCGTTAGATTAAATACTCTCTTTATGAATTCATGTATGCCAAAAATTAAATTGATCTCAGACGAGAAGCCACATCATCCATAAATATGGGAATTTTTGTTTATTAAAAATGTAAGTTTATGAATTGAATAAAGAGGCGGAGATAGGCTAGAGTAGTATTAAATTGGCAATTTACAATTATCCCCCTCCTTGGATAAAGCTCTCTTTACCGCTAGTTTTACCATTATTTCCATTATTCATTTTTAAAATATCAATATGGGTTGAATATTTTGAGAAAACTATATATATATATATATATATAATTACAGTAATTCAATAATTGATTTCTGAAAAATGTCACTATGAAAAACTCTTATAATTAGAAATATTAGAGTTTTTTACGGTGAGATTTTTTTAAAATCTAACAGTTGGTTCAATGTGATTTTTGGTATATATGACTTCCATAACAAGAGTATCTAATCCTTAGTTTCTCAAAATATTTAACCACATTAATATTTAAGAAACAAATAGTAGAAATAATGGTAAAACGAGTTGTAAGTGACTTGTCCCTATGTTATCTTACCTGATTAATTATTCAATGACAATCTACCGTTATATTATCTAATTAAAATAAAACATTCAATAAGAAACCAATTTAAATTGCAATTATACAACTTACAGGGCATTAAATTATATCCTAATATGAGAAATAAAAGTAAAATCAACAATTAACCCCTCCTTATGTTAACGAAATAGGGCTCAACATCAATTGCAGGTTTTGTAGTGGGGATTGGAATTGGGCTGCTACCTTGGACTAGACCTATTTTTTACTAAGCTAAGATCTAGTTTGTATTGGATTAATTGTAGAATTAATTGGTTTTTGGGCTGGCAAGCTTACACATATTTCCACTCCGGATCAAATAGTTATTGGTGTCCAATCGACTTAGTTTTTGGGATGAGTGACATTCACAATGAGAGTATTTAATCCGACAATAGATTTCTCAAACTATAACTCCCAAGTATGTATTTTGTAAAACTAGTGTAAAAAACAGTGGCCATATAACCTATCCTATTTCTATACATGTAATTGCTAATGCAGTAAGGTTAAAAAGCAATAAGATCAAAAAGCAAACCCTCGAGTCCCATGAAAGGTATCCATTCTTAGATTGAGATGGCTGGGAGTCCTGGATACGTTTTGCATTTACGGCCTGTCAAAGTACAGCAGCATTAGAAGCTAAAAAACCAATGCAGCCAGGTTGAGTGCTAATTTTGTGCATTACTAGATTCCAATTACCAAAATATATATATAGCACTAGGAAAGTAACAAAAAGATCAAATAAGGCAACCAATTACCAAAATAACTTCACTCAACTAATTATCACTAAAAAAAAAAAAAAACTTCATTCAACTAATAGAATGGAAAATCCAGTTGTGAAATTTTTTTTATCATTTTCTTTATATAAAAAATGAAAGAAATTTACTAGAAAAGGTCGCGTAAAAGCTTTTCTTACACGTACACTTTTTGGGGTTTTTCTATAGAGCAACTCTATTTGGATCCATTATTTAGATCTAAATCCCTTTTTTAGATATGCTACAATGAAATGCACAGCCATTTAGATCCAAGTGCTCCAATGATGCGCTATCCATTTTTTGGCCCCCCCCCCCCCTCTCTCTCTCTCTCCCTCCATAAACCAAGTACTAGTTTTCATTCACTGTTATGTGTCTTGAAGAAAAATAGATCCATCCAAAATTGGATTCAAATTTGGACAAGGTTTTGGATCCAATGCATTTTGCATTCAGCTTTGACTCCCCCATTGGAGCACCATTTTTTGCATCAGGGATTCAGGATGCAAAAACAGGATTTACATCACCTTTTGAATCCACCATTGGAGATGGCCGAATGCATCTTCCTTATGTTGCCTCGTCTCTTTCACCCAAAAGGGGAAGCATCAACAACAAAATGTTAGAATGAATCTGACATCAATGTCAATTGCCATTGTAGTAGGCTAGTAGCAACAAGTGAAGCATAGAGACACGAATATTATAGGATCAGTCAGCAACCATAGTAGTAACAACAAGGTAATCAGTAGTGATGGAGAATTAGAATGAGCGGCTTCAATGATAGAACTTAGGATGAAAAATGTTGGAATCTAAACAAAATTATGAGAAAAATGAGTACTAGAAATTCATGGAATAAATAGAAAAATGTGCAGAGCCATTCAATGGATTAACCAAAGGAATGTAAAACCAACTGCAAAGCTAATTAGTCTCCCACATCTATCATTTCCAGTTCAAGAAGCCTATAAGGCACCTCGAGTGCACAGAGATCAATTTTGTCCCTTTTTTTCTAGGGTCTATTTTGTCCTCCCTTTTTTCCTAATGAAATAATACATACTTTATCTTATCAGAAAAATAAGCCTACAAAGCTACGACTAAGCATTTTTCTTGGACATTCAACAACAAATCCTAACTATCATGATAGACGACGGGGTTTGCGGGTGATTTCATCCATCCTTAGGGTTTAGTCTAGGGGAAATCTCAATAGGAGTATGCCCAGGATTAGTATGTATTATTATTTCCTTTCTTTAATGAAATAATACATACCTTATCTGATCAGAAAAATAAGCCTTCAAGGCTACAACTAAGCAATTTTCTTGGCCATTCAAGGACAAAGCTTAACTATCATGATAGACGACAGGGTTTGAGGGTGATTTTGTCCATCCTTAGGGATTAGTTTAGGTCCAAATCTCTACAGGAGTAGGCCCAGGATTAGTATGTATTATTATTTCCTTTCTTTAATGAAATAATACATACTTTATCTGATCAGAAAAATAAGCATACAAGGCTACAACTAAGCATTTTTCTTGAACATTCAACAACAAAGCCTAACTATCATGATAGACGACTGGATTAGCGGGTGATTTCATCCATCCCTAGGGATTAGTCTAGGTCCAAATCTCTACAAGAGTAGGCCTAGGATATCCTATGTCGGCAAAAACAAACAAAAACAAAAACAAAACAAAACCAATCCTGACAAAACTCTAAAAGGACAGGATCTACCATATGAGCAAGAAAGCACAATAAACACAGACCAGGAATATGATAAAAAACAATCAAATCTTCAATGTGTTTCACTTTTTTCCTCAATAACAACCGTGCTAGAGCTTACTGTAAAGCATCTTTCCGTAGTATGAGAAATTTCTCTGCATCACTACCTAAAGGAATTGCCTAGAAGAACAAGTTCATGTCAAAAGAGCACAACAGAACTTAAAGTCCAGAGAAATGCAAAAAATGCGAGATAAAACAATGCACTCTTTGGCAATCAATTATTTACAATATTACTAAATTAATGTACCATAATTTAAAATTCATCATAGCTATTAAGGGCCCGTTTGTATTAGCTTTTCCTATAATCACTTTTAGAGCTCGAAATTTCACTAGATTTAAGAGATAGGGTGATGATCACTTTTAATCGACTTGAAAGGTGATAGAATGATTGGCAAAATTTTCATACTAGAAGTTATTGTGGCAAAGCTAGGAGATCCCAACTACTACAATCACTTTTAGTGTGAAACTTTTGATATATAAAGACATGATTTGAACATAACTCTAAAAAAATATATGAAGAGATAGTGCTCTAAATTGATTTTAGAAAAAAGCTAATGCAAATGGGCCCTAAGTGTAACAATAAAAATTTTCAGCATAAATCAAGCATCTTATATATTAGAGCAAAAAGAATGTAACACAGCCAACATGCACCTTGCAAAGTTACTGATTCCAAATGTTGGCCAAATAAGAGCAATGATATGCACAAACTAACTGCATCAACCACCTCCATTTTACTCACAAAAAATTGGCAACTTTGATGCCACATCATACCAAAGAGTTATTTTCACAGGTTAAAACCATTTAAGCAGTTTTAGAAGGCACTCCACTCTGTAATCATATGATATAAAATGGTTTATAGACTCTCTCATTGAATCACTGTTACTTTTACATATATATATATATATATATATAGAGAGAGAGAGAGAGAGAGAGAGAGAGGGAGAGAGAGAGAGCTGTTTTACCTTCCACTTTCCACTCAATATGCCAGCACACCCTAAAAAAAAACCTTGATAATTTGTAAATCTGCAAAACAAATCAAAACCAAAATAATGATAAATTGTTTATGGGGTGTGTGTATGTATGTACTATGTGTCTATGTATGTAGAGAGAGAGAGAGAGAGAGTGGGGTGTATTGGTAAGTGACGATTGAGGGATTTGATGGAGGCGACGGGCGTCGCCTTGGAGAACGCATCGCAAGACCTTCGCCGCTTCTCTCCTAGCCAAATAAGCCGACCTATCGGCGTTTCTCAGCAGCTGGGGCTTCGCTTTCTCGGCTCGTGCTGCTGTGGTCACAGATTCACAGGCGTCTTGATACGCATCATCGCTTACGTTAGCAACGGAGAGAGACAGAGGCGACGAACGAGGGTGTGAGCTGAAAAGTGAAGACGATAATCCATTATTCCACGAATTCATGGATTTTGCATCCTTTCAAACGACGACGTTTCTATATCTATACTTAAAACAATAAGATTCCATGCCTAGTGGAGTAATGAGTTAATGACTAGTTTTCTCTCTCTCTCTCTCTCTCAAAATGCAAAACACACTGTTTATGCACCAAAATAAATCCTTAAATCCTTCAAAATGTTACATTCTTAAGAGTCCTTCAGATAAGCGCTTTATATCACTAAATTCCAGAATTCAAAGACTTGATATTATAAAATTGAATTCCGTGGCACAAAATTCTAAATTCAATAAATTTTGGATAATTTTTCCAAAGAATAAAAATAAATAAAATCCTTCTAAAACCAATGTTGTCAAATTTGGATTGAACCGGCTGGTTGAACCGTGAATTAGTCTTCTCCCTGGTTGAGTAAACTCTCTAAAACCCATATGATATAAAAACTTTTTTTTTTTTTTTTTTTTTGTGAAAACCATTCTACTCGTCGATTCAACTACTAGGTTTATAGGTTTGTTCACTGTTCAAGAGAATCATTCAAATCATTTAAATGACTAAAAACAATTATATTCTTTTAATCTTTTAAGTTTTATAACTTTATGTTTTGAAGAATTTGATTGATATATTGAAACTTGTGGAAATGTGAATATTCATGGATTTTTTTTATATTTTTTAATAAATAATTAATAATTATTATATTTATTATATTAAAATAACGTTACGATTCAATTGCAGTTGACCCAAGCGATTGACCCCTATCCGACAAATAGGGGCGGACCCAGGATTTCTGTGTTAGGGGGGCTAACTTTTTTTTTCTTGTTATCTACTCTTTCAAGAAAATTATCAAACACTGGGCCTTCAAAAGGCACATAGAATACACATAACAAACACTAATGAAACATGAAATTTAACAAGAAAGTATAAACAAATGCAAGTGATATGCACAACTATATAAAAATTCGACCAAAATAAAAGAAAATATATATTCGATCGTTACAAAAGATTATTATAAATAAATAAAAGAAAATACATTATTTAAGCTGCACCCTACGGTCCTTGAGAGAATAGAAATCGTCAATTACTGAGTCTGAATCAATATTTTCTGCAAACTCTTTCTTAATGTACAGAACCATAGAATCTGCCAAAAACTCATCTTCATCTTGTTACGAAGTGTAGATTTAACAAGATTCATAGCTGAAAATGCTCGTTCTGTAGTTGCAGTGGAAACCGGAAAGGTCAGAACAAGACGAATCAACCTATCAATAAGATGGTAATCACGTTATTTCTTTTCCTTAGCCAATCTTATGCATAACTCAGAAATTGTAGATAAATTCTGAAATTTCTGATGACGATATATGTCTAGCTCGTAATGTATCAACTAACTTCTCAATTGATTCATCTCTTGATTAGTAAAATCAGCACAATAAAACTTCTCTGCAAGACTACAAATATCTTTACTTTTAAATGATTTACAACCATCACTAGGATCCAAAGCCGAACTAAGGATAAGGAGCTCTATTGCCCCATCATTGAATCTAATATTCAACTCCGACAATTGATGATCTATCACTGCATTGAATATATCAAAGCAGTAATAATGCTCCAATGTGATGTCAACATTTTCTTGACGAAAACGAACCTCTTTGTAGGGAGCACCCATCTCAGGTAAATTAATGCTATGATCTCTACAAAATGACTCCACATGCATAATGAGAGCATCCCAACCATCTTCTTTTAAAGTCTGAAGAAGTGTTTTTGTAGTTGAAACAAGGTCCATAACATTTAGGATGTCTACAGATTTGCATTGCAATGCTTTACAAAGCAAATTAGTGATTTCCATAATTCTATGCATTAAATTCAAAACAAATATGAATTCAAAAGATCTCATTGATTTTAAAGCGCCAGTGGCTTTTGCACGTATTGTGTGTGCAGCTCCCTCCACAATCAAGCTGTTAAGAACTTTACATGTTGCACCATACATCTCTACCAAGCTGCAAATAGAATCAAAATGAGAACGCCAACGGGTAGCTCCAGCTCGACACAAACTGTTATTCTGGTTAGTCCCTTTACCAGTCTCACGTTCACCAGTTGCTATCATTTGAGCATTCTCAATAGCTTGAGCAGATTGTAATTCAAGATGACGTTTGGGGGAAGCACTAACAAGATTGACAATAGAAGTCAACTTTGAAAAGAATTCCCAAACAGCATACTCATTTCCAGCAGCCGCAACTAATGCTAGTTGGAGTCGGTGGGCAAAATAGTGTATGTAATATGCATATGGACAATCCCTAAGAAATAAGACCTATAATCCACTCCATGCACCGCGCATATTGCTTGCACCATCATACCCTTGACCTCGCATATTTTGAATTTACAAATTGAATTGAGAGAGGACATTAGATATATTTTGTTTAAGAGTTGCTGCCGTGGTATCTGGAACATGCACAATCGCAAAAAAGCGCTCTCGTAAATAACCATCAACATCAACAAATCTCAAGATAATGGTCATTTTCTCTTTATTAGACTCATTTCTTGCTTCATCAACTAAAATAGAAAATTTGGCATCCCCAACTTCTTCACAGATTATATTTCTAACATTGTTAGCAAAAATATGCAATGTCTTTTTTTGAATCTTTGGTGATGTGTACATTGCATTCTGTGGAGCATTCTCAAGGATAACCTTATCAACATCATTATTCAACTTTCCTTAATACTTTAACAATTCAATAAAATTTCCACGATTTTTTGAATCGGCGGCTTCATTATGACCTCTAAAAACACACGCTTGAAAAGCAAGCCACTTAATGCAATCAATTGTTGTAGTAAGTCGTAACCTATTTTTCTGAATTTCTTCTGCAGATTGTGCATTGAGTAATTTGTCAACATGTTGAGTAACCTCCTTTAAACCACCCATTCATTGCACAACATTGTTATGAGGTGAAGTGGGACCTCCCACATGCTTCAAAAAGGCACATCTACTGCCATCATTAACATTTTTCCAATTGCTAAACCCTTCAACAGTAAACACAGTATGGATTGACATTTCATTTTCAAAAAGAAAACAAGGAAAGCAATATACTGCATCTTTTGAAGGTGAATACTCTAACCAATGAAACCATTTGAACCAAGAGCTTTGAAATCGACGATATTGGCCACCTATCTTTGATCTTTTATACTTCTTCAGAAATGGTTGATATGCCCCATTTTCAATATATAATCTTCTAACGACATCTCGTTGATTAAAGGGATATTTCCATATTGGATTGCGTTTCCCAAGATCCCGTTCAAGAGTTGTATCATTAACTTCAATTCTTTGAGATTCAGAAGGAGGCTGCTCATTAAGAATTGATGAAGAAGATGTCTCGTGTCTTTTGGGATCCCGTTCAAGAGATGTATCATCAACTTCAATTCTTTGAGATTCAGAAGGAGGTTGCTCATTAGGAATTGATGAAGAAGATGTATCATATCTTTTGGGATCTTGTTCAAGAGATGTGTCACCGACTTCAATTCTTTGAGATTTAGAATGAGGCTCATCATTAGGAGTTGATGAAGAAGATGCATCATGTCTTTTTGTTATGTTAACACTTGGTTTAAAGAAAGAAAGAAGCATTTTTCCTTTCTTGTCTTCTTGATGTGCCATTATACTAATAACCTAAGAAATAAAAATTAACAATAATTAATGTATATCATTCTTAAAAGGTGACAATGTGACATTCATTTTTAAATATAAGCATAAAAAATATATTAATTAAAAATCAACAACCAATCAATCAATCACAATAAAAGGGTTTTCAATTGGCTCACCCTCAACCTCCTACAACCATACTACAACAAATAATCACAAATAGGGTTTTCATTTGGCTCACCCCAAACCTCCTATCACCATTACAAATATATCACTAGCTAATTTTAATCAACTAATTAGATAAACAAAAAATATTTAATGAATATGAACAATAAAGTCACTTAGCCACATACCTTCTTGAAACAAGCTATTCTCCAATCCCAAGTATTTAAATGCGAAGATTGCTTATTTGTTTCTTTCACCCTAAAATAAATTATAGAAAATTTAAAACAAAAATATGAGAACACAATTGAATGAATAATTCAAATTAAAGATATTTTGTAAGTGTAATTTTCTGAAGTTGAATGAACACAATTGAACGGCCAATTTTTCAAAATACATATATATCCCACAATTACCGATTAGCTTCATGCTTATTTTACCTATTAACTTGAATTGTCAATGGCCTTAAGCCCCCGACTTTAAGGGCTTTCATCCGATAATGTTGTTTGTTAGCCTATTTAGTATATATTTAGCCTTCTTGTGGACTTGGTCCATTGTTGTATCTTACTATTCTGATTGTTAAATAATCATTTTTAAACAGATACTACCGAGGGAAGAAGCATTGATAACAAAACTAGCTAGGTCTTTAATTTAAAAGTCTAAGCTTATATAAATGTGCAATTGGTATTTTAAATATAGGGAGAAAACTCTAATCAGGGCCTCTTACATGTACATGTTGTACAATTTGGTATTTTAAAAGAAGCATAAGATGATAGGAAGCCACTTTGTAATTGACCTAGCTTACTCTTTAAATAAAATTACATATTATGTTATATAACACCATAGAAGAGACCAGTACCAAAACATTATGGTCAGATAGGACCTATAAAGAAGAAGGTTGAGATAAGAGGATCAATTTAAAAATGGCTTTTTGGATAAATTATGGTTTTTTAGGAGGTTAATTAGATGAGATAAATTTAGGTCATTAAATCCGATCCTAAAAAATAAAATTAATAATTAAAAAAAAATGGAGGGGTGGAATTGGGATAAGTCGAAGGTTTAAACTTCATGCATTAAAAATAATAATAATCCCTTTCTATCATTAGTAAAATGATGGCCCCTTTGAATAACAAGTTGGGCATTCCACCCAGCTCTTTGATTGGAAGTAGAATTTTCCCAATAAAACCATTTTGGAAGAAATGGTAATTTAATTCAAAGTACTGCCTCGCCAACATTGAGCACAATAAATGTATTTTATGTCTGAATGTGCTATTCTCTATTCCCATTTCTCTACCATCATAATTTCTAACAATATTTTTCAAAATTAACTAATGAAATTTTGTTCAGCTTTTACATTCAATTAATGGTGTGATTCCGCTGATTATTTTCTAAGTGAGACTCCTAAAAAGCCTCACGAGACTCTAAGGTCTATCCTTTCTCTCCCTCTCGTCTTTTTCTTGCTCTTCTTCTTCTTTATTTTAATTTATAGCATTGCTATACACTTTTCTAATCTAGAACCAACCAGTCAACCACAACAACCACATCCTTACATGTAATCCCCATAAAAATAAAAAAAATTCATGAAACCCCATAAAAAAATTCATGAAACTACATACCTTATTATTTATTGTGATGGGGTCATGGGAGACCAACAAGAGAGAGTGAGAATCATGAGATGGGGCCATGGGGGACCATGTGGGTTGAAGAGAAAGAGAAAAAGGAAGAGAGTGAAATAGAATGAGAAGTGGGAAAGTGGGATTTCAATTCTAGGGCACTGGGCAGAAGAAGACGGGAAGAGAGTGAGAGAGAGAGAGAGAGGGATTGGGATTTGGGTTGGGTTTAATTTTATGGATTAGAAATTAGGTGGGCTAAAATGATAATTTGGGCTTGGTAGTAGGTGGGCTAAAATTTGGGTTGGATAGGCTAAAGGGCTTAAATTCTAAAATTATAAGTGTGAAAAAAAATTTGGGCTAAAGTTGGGGTGGGCTACAGCCCTCCCCAGCCCCCTACATAGGTCCGCCCATGCCGGCAATCTTTATGGTTCAATGAATCATCTGAGTTTTAAAACATTGTGTAAAATGATAAGTTCCATGTCTTAAACAACACTATCTCCATGCAAAAGAAAAAAAAAACCGTTTCAAAATGCATAATTTGTAAATTTTTATTTACAACATAGTAGTATATCCTAAGCTAGTAAGCTTACGTTTAATAAAACTAGGGCCCATATTAGTATCTAAGAATAGGTCACTTCTAACAAAACTTGGGCCCATAATATTCTCTAAGAAAAGGTCAGATCAATCAAAAATCCCATTTATAAGAAATATAATAAAAAGGACGTCGACGTTAAATTTCAGAACCTCTACTTTATGATACGAGATCATAGAATACTTAAATTACATTGCTATTTATTTTTCCTTGCATGAAATATATATAATATACTGGACTTAGTATATTAATATCCCGACCCACGGATCACAAGGCGCATGCCTTATTTCAGAAGCCTTATTCGGGGTGCAGGACCTAGTTTGATGCGTGCAAGCTGGCCCAGGATACCTATATAGTAAAAGAAAAAAGGAAATATATATAATATACACTAATTCTATAATCAATGAGTTGGTAGACTTAAAACTTACGGCCCTACAAGGATTTAATTAGAAGTGTGAAACATAATGGCATGTCAATCTGCATGCTTTTATAGCATTTATTTTTATCATTTCATAGCTCAGATTTCAAAACGCATGTTAAAAGAATCTCTTTCAAAACAAACCAGATTGGATTTGAAAACACACCCACTACGATGATGGCCGAAATTTGAATTTAAAAGTCAAAGTCTACCCCTACCTCCTAGGTAGGTTATGAATTTATCATGTTGGGCTTATATGTAAGCCCAACATGACAAGTCTGATTTCAAATCAAAATAATCATTCATCTTTTAATTATTTTCGCAAACCAATTGTCACATTCATGAATTTTTTTTTTCTGCAATACAGGTATCTTAGGCACACCAGACTAAGTCCTGTACTTCAAACAAGGCTTACGCCTTGCGGTCCATGGCCTCTGATATTAGGAGCTAGTGAGAGTCGAACACGGCACCAAAGGACTTGGTAAGCCCTTAGCCCTGCTTGTTCCACCACTAAGCTACCCACCCTAAATTAAGTTATTATTACGAGGACACTCTTATGGGGTGTATTTACGTACTCTTCTTTCACATTTTAAAAACAATATGAAAATACTATTGGGTAGAGATCGAAAGCAGGATTTATACATTAAAAAATTTCATCATAAAATATTATGTGATTTTAACACGTATTCTAATAAATTTTTAATATTTTTAATAATATAGGATATCATAAACCTATTCACCATTCAATAAACAAGATATTAAGGTTTTATTTCAAGACTGCCCTTTTATGATTGATGCATAATTTTTTATCGAATAAATTGTCCAGACTCATTAGTGTTCAATTTTATCAAACACTTGCTTAACTTGAATCTTCCTTTAAATTTGACCACATGTATAGATTTATTGTAACCAAAGATACTAATATAAGGTTGCATCAGGTGATCTTCGTTGGGGGCACTTGTTGGACGTATTTTGAAAAACCGATTGTTGGTTTAACCATTCAACCAACAATCGGTTTTTCAACCATTCAACCATGCAAAAAACCACGATGATCCAAGGGTTTGTTTTTGAAAAATGTTCGAATGAAAAACTATAATTTTTTTGTTCTTCAAAATGCCACTGAAGAGGGTAAAAACCGATCTGACCCTTGGACAAACGATTCAAGACTTGTATGTTCCCGATCTATAATTGTTACCCGATCAAAGCACTGTCTTAGTCACCCGATCTGAATAAATTTACTAAAATATCTCGATTTGACTCAAAACCGCCAAGCTTATGACGGTTCAGTATTGGCTGGATAGATATTTCAAGCATTTAATTGCATTTAATTGATCTGACGTTTTTTGAAGATTTGTCCACATGAAAATATCCAGATTTTTTATCCTTCTGGAATGATATGACGGAGGCGGCCAATCACAAAGGAATGGGCCTATATAAAGGACAGACCCCCACTGAAAAGAGGTAAGTAACATAAATCCCCAAAAATAAGAGTTATATTCTGATTGTGTTTTTATCAAATCATACACTAATTTTATCATCGGAGCTTTTTCAGGCAAAACACCAAACCGGTGCAAGTCATCTGAGATCTTCCTAAGGAAAATCCCAGATTCTATCTTTTATTTACTGATTTTTGTCATCATCAGCCACCATTTTTTTACAGTTAATTTTTTCAAAAACTTACCGTTGGATCAAAATGGTGGTTTGCAAACATTACATTCATAAAAGAAAATTTTAATCTACCGATTGATTTTTTAAACTATATTTTACAACTCTCTCAATAAAAATCACTTAATAAGAGGTAAAGTACACCTTATATTAGCTTCCCTATTACTTCAAAATATCTTAAATGAGAGTTCATGAGTAGGGAGACCATAAGCACTCTCTCTTAGCAGCCTTTTCATTGGTACATGAAAAGAGGTTTTGTCTCGAGAAAAGTATTTGCTTAGGGTCCGTGGGATCATGGAATTTTGAGTCCAATTACATCGAGAGTTATGGAAGTGATTAAGAAATCACAAATGCAGAGTCTGACTTCAACGAACGAGAAATGGTCTGTTTGGATTGAAAGAAAGTGAAATGATTTGACAGATACCAATACAGGCAATAAAGACACAGCCCGCCAAATACATCCCTCTCCAATTATCAAATTGGAGTTCACATATACCATTTGACTCTTAAGCATCCATTTATGAAACTGACAGCTGGTGAGAGCCCAATAAGTTAAAATGGTTTGAAATGAGTTGCTGAGAACTTTCTTCTAAACTTCGGGGCGAAGAGATTGTGGGTCCTAATCCTTTTTTTGATACTGATGATATTTTAATACAGCTGTTTCTCAGAAACGAGCGAGATTGTTTAATTAATAAGGTCAATTCTAATACATGCGTTGATAGAGTGGGTTTGAATGATTAGAATTTGAGCATTTGCTATTGGAGTTCTATGACAAGGATTCCAAATTTTAGTTTGGGGGAGACCAGTATGGTGATTGGATCAATTCAACCTCTTTTTTTATTGGGTTTCATTCAATGGAACCTTCACAAACTTGGATAACAAGGCATTGATCAAAAGAAGTTTATTTTCTGGATTTTTGATGTTGCTATTGGATAACGATGAGGCAAGCTCAACATCATGACATGATGTAAAGGGTAGGGTATGGTAAGGTAAGAAAATCAGGATTATTAATTTTTTTTTTTTTAACTTTTAAAAAAATAGAAACTTTTGAGTTAATGAGAACAATAAAATATTTTTGAGAGAAAAAATAATGTAAGTGATAAGAGATGAATATATATATATATATATAGTCGTTTTCTTATGAGGATATCAAATGAGCTTATGCGAGGACTTGATTTTTTAGTCAATATAGGATAGATATTTTGAAAAATCGGCTATTGAATTGAAAACCTCTAAAATAAAATAAGTACACTTTTTTAAAATTATGAAATGGCATTATTTGAGTTATAACTTTGTATCCCAATTCAAGCGATAGTCATGATACACTATTAGTGGCATATCAGACCATTAAACAAATTATGAAGAAAAATAGTTGAATATTTGTTTTTTCTCCTGTTTGTTTTTCATGCATATCACAAATAAAAACATTTGTTTATCTTTTCTTTTAATTTTTTATTGAATAAATTGATAGAACTGAAATGTCAGCTTTAACACATGAGTTGAGACATTAAATTAGGACTCACTTGGTGGGACATATGCCATTTTATTTACATAATTTTCTAGACAAGTTCAAACTCAAAATCATAAAATATAAATAGAAATAAAAAATACTTAAAATGATAAGCTTTCTAAAAGGTGGTGTTTGATCCTTCAAACAATTTTTTTTTTTTTTTAATGATGAATATTTCATTTAGTTACATCATAGTGTTCGGAATAAATTTTCTTTCTTAAGGTTTGTTTGGAAATTTTGAAAATTGGGTCTCGCCAGTTCTGACATCTTTCTCTTATATGATTTTTATGTAAACCAACTTACAATTGGTATGAAAAATACTTATGTTTATGCCTTATTTTCTGGACAAGATTAAACTGATCTACAGAAAAAGCACTTACCAAACAGTACTAAATAAAAATCAGACAAACTTATCCTCAACTGATCAGGTTCTTAAGTTTTCCAAACACCTCCTTACGGTACTCTTTTGCATACATAACCAAATAAAAAATTCTGATCACTAAAAATTAAAAAAAGTTATTTTGCTTTCTTGAATGTCTTGGCACTCTGAGCATCAAATGGACAGAATTTACGAATGTTTTGTCCATCAGGATTAGTATGAACCCAAATTTAAATGGAAATACGCGGCATAACTAACTAATATTTCAGTTAGTTACATCATAGTGTTCGGAATAAACTTTCTATCATAGGGCCTGTTTAGGAACTTCGAAAACTGGGTTTGGCGAGTTACGGCCTTTTTCTGTTATATGGTTTTTATGTAAACCATCTTACAGTTGGTTTGAAAAAATCTATGTTTATGCATTATTTTCTGAACATGATTAAACTGATCAACAGAAAAAATGTACTTACCAAACAGTACTAAATAAAACCAGACAGACTTATCCTTAACTGGCCAGGTTCTTAAGTTTACCAAATACCTCCTTATGGTACTCTTTTGCATACATAACCCCAAGTAAAAAATTTTGATCACTAAAAATTAACGAAGTTATTTTGCTTTCTTGAATGTCTTGGCACTCTTAGCATCAAATGAACAGAATTTACGAATATTTCTTCCATCAGGATTAGTATGAACCCAAATTTAAATGGAAGTATGCGGCGTGACCACCCTCAACAACTCGTGAATCTAAGACTACTTTGATCTCAACAACTGGTATACTCTTTTGCATACATAACAAAATTCTAATCACTAAAAATTAAAAAAGTTATTTTGCTTTCTTGAATGTCTTGGTACTCCTACCATCAAATGGATAGAATTTACTAATGTTTTGCATGACCACCCTCAACAAGTCATGTGAATCTAGGACTACTTTGATCTTTAGGACGTAAAATGTGAAAATGGCAACATTAATGGCACTGAAATCTTTGCACTTAGGGCTTGGAGAGGCAGATTGAGTGCTTCGTAGGCTCCAGCTTGCGATTGTCAGAAGCCATTAAAAAGACGCATCCGCCCTCTGATTGTGGTACGGTAGGCCAATGCCAATATATCCATAAAACGTGGCGGTTTCTGATTGGGAGATTGACGTGGTAGCTTTTAAATTGATTGAGATGAAAGGGCAGGTTGAGCGGAGCAGGAGCGTGATGTTAGTTGATTCTGTCTGTCTGCTGTGGGAACCAAAAGACTCGCAAAGTCATAGGACCAAAAGACTTTCAAAGTCGCGAGGCGAGGCGAGGCGAGGCGAGGAAGGGGAAGGCACAATAAGGATTACTGGATTAGTTTAACCTCACCTTCTCTCTCTCTCTCTCTCTCTCTCTCTCTCTCTACCAGCATTTGTAGTCGGGACTAAACTATATTTTTTTTCAAGAACACGGGCTTTGATTTAGCCTTAGTCGTTGATGTTTCTCCCATAGTTATAGAAAAAGATTTTGTGTCCTATTCTCATAGATAAAAAATGGCTTATTTGCTGCTCTCCTTTCCACTAATAACCAACCACTAATCCTACTAATGTACATTAAATTACCATTTTTTTTTGGGTTAAACAATAGAAAACTTCATTTTATTTTTTAAAATATTTCTAATTTTAATAAATGAGTTAAAGGACTAGTCTAACCTAACATTACAGTCCTCGTGATCCCGCTGTTAAATATCACAATTAGGGATGTCAATGAGATGGGTTAAAAGGATAACCCGCCCCACCCCGCCCCGTCTCTATTCCGAAGGGTATGGAAAATAGATTTGAAAATCCTATATAGTTTGGGAAAAATATTAAAAATCCTATAGGATTTGGGATGGGAATGAGATATGGCTTTTCCGTCCCGCCCCGAATATCTGTCTATATATAATTATATTAAAATTGTTTCCATTTATTTATAATATTTAGTGTTTTAAGATTTTTATCATTTCTATTTTTTCAATTATACACAGAGAGAGAATGAGGAAAAAAAAAAAGAAAGGCTCCAACTAAACTCTTTTGCCGTCACCGAAGAAGACGGTCTCGTCACCGAATTTTAAGGTGATGGTCGTGGCTTCAATTGGGGAGCAAGGAAGAGAAAGGGGAGAAGGGGAGAGAAAAGCGGCTATGAAGGGGAGTTTGACGGTCGGCGACCGGCTTCCAGTGCCGGTGAGCTCGCCGAAGATTGTTGTTTCGAGAGGGGGTATTGGTCTGTGTCATGGGCTAATTGGGATAGAGAGAGTGGGGGGGAGAGAAAGAGGGCAAGGAGAGGAAAATGTAGCTTTCACCTCGGTAAATGTGTTGCCTTTTCTCATTTTTAGTGGCCGTTAGCTGCACGTTATGGGATTCAACAGTGAGATCATGGGGGGACTGTAATGTAAGGTAAGGACTAATCCTTAATCGATCAACTCTGTAATTTTTTTTTTATGTATATTTGTTTTATCCTTGATGCAAAGAATTCACTCCAAAGCTCTAAACGAATTTTTTATCAAACCAATCTCGAGTCAAATTTAAAAAGCTTAAATTATTTTTTTAATACTAAGATAATTGTCTACAAGGCATAGAACCTAATGGCTGGTAAGTCTCATAAAATAGGTAATCAAAGAACAAAGCACATGCTAGTGAGGTACAATTCACTTAGTATTTCTCTTGACTTTGAGTATTGAGGTTCAGGTTCAAATCCTCGTGAATGAGGTTTGGGCTTCCCCTTTCCCATTTAACCAAAGCTCACAATCTGAACTCGATGAGATTAAACTGAGAGACAAAGAAAGCAAAAAAGAAAAAGAAAAAGGAGAGAGAGAGAGAGTTGAACGATGCACACGTGAAATGTGATGAGTATCAAGTGATAATTGAAGGAAAGAGTGAAATATGGGTCCCCAATGAAGAGGCAAAAAAGGGAAAGGTTAGTTTGAAAGGAATTCAACTGTAGCACTGGCTGCACTGCATTGATTAGAGACTTGGAGTGAGGAATTTAGGATGTGTTTCTTCTTCAACACGTTCAAACTCACCAAGGCTCTTGCTTGAAATGATTTTTGACTCATTCCTAAAAATATAGAGTGGCCCAATTGAGGACAAGATATTTTGACATTTAAAAATGCACTAATGCAAAAGAATCCTTTGATTTAAGTTGAAAGTCTTAAAAGAACAAAAGAATGCCGAAAATAACATGGTTAGAAGCAAAGTGAGAAGACACACGTGTGTTGGAGATTTAGCAACGAAAAATGTTTCATGTATCCGATCCTATGTAAATTGTGATTAAAACTTAATTGAGTGGAGATGAATTTGGACCATGGAGAGCAAAATACAAAATAAAAAAAATATATATATATATATATACTAAAAATTGCTAACAAATGAATTTCTTTCTTTAACATTTTAAAATTTTTCCATTTAATTTCTTACATTTTTTTTTCCCGAAATCCAAACAAAAGGGCGCTTAAGCCTATGTTTGAATTTCATAAAAGTTAAAAGAAACCAAAATAAATAAAAATATTTTGAAAAATGAATTATTTTTTACACGATTCCTGTTATTTGTTATTTCATTTTCCTTGCTCTTTCCGAGATCCAAACAGTGTAAGGTTTTTCCTTTAAGACTCAACTCAAGAGTCGATTCCTGGAATTGCAAGCCACCAATCAGAATGTTCAGATGACATTAACTTTACCACAATTGTCTGCATAAAGAATGGCAACACAAGAAGCAGAAATCATTGTCACCCATGACTTGTACACCTAGCTTTCCCGTCGTTGAGGGGTTGGTCTTGGTCTAACCATGAGATTTATGGTACAAGTCTACGCACAAGTCGTCCATGCCATGCCCCACTCATCCACCAGCCTCATTGGTTCATGTTGGGACCCCCCCTGAGTCCAACAGTATCAATTTCCCGGCACCTATATTTAGCAGAAGCTGTGAAGCTTCCTCCAATGTCATAAGAAACTCCCAACGAAGCTCTCCTCGCTGCAGAGCAAAACTAGGAATATAATATATCTACTACGAATATAATATATCCAAATCATACTCATTCTAGCTGATCACAATGGCTAGAAATCACCCCAATATCCTTATGTCTAATAGCCCTTTTGGGTCGCCGGACTCACTGGAGCATGGTCATGTTAACCAATCGAGCTTTGAGGTTTCCGAGTACTTTGCGTTCGATGAGTGGTTAGATGAAAGTCCGTTGTCCATGGCTTCTGGATCTAGCCAGAATCCAGTTTATCCTGCAAATGAAGTTGATGGCTCTGCAGGAAGCAGCAGCAACATTATAGGGCTTAGTAGTAGTAAGCAAGTCATTGATAAACTTTCCAAGTTTTTTCTAGTGATAATCTCTCCCTCTCACATGTTATTGCTAAATGCGTTTGTTGTATGTTGCTCTATATCTCTCTCTTTCTCTTTCTTGTGTGTGTGTGTATATATATATATATTGCTTAAGGTGTTGGTTGTATGTTACTAGGAGATGGCGGGAGTGGCCGGGAGAAGAAGGAAGTTAAAGAAAAAGTTGCGTTTAAAACGAAATCAGAGGTTGAGATACTGGATGATGGGTTCAAATGGAGGAAGTACGGGAAGAAGATGGTGAAGAACAGCCCAAATCCAAGGTACAGTAGCACTAATAATATTAAGAGCAGCGCTATACAAAAAGGAGAGTTATACCTGAAGTTTTTACATCCTTCATTATTAAAACAAAATGACCATTAATTTAGATTGTAAACTCAACGACTTTAGTTGGTGAGATTTTCATAAAATCAGCCAGAAAATTAAGCATTTTCCTAACATTGACAATGACAAAAACACAATGTAAATATATAAATTAGATGCTAGCTTGCTTAATAGATGAAATAATTGGAGTAACACAAACCTGGGTTTCACATATCGAGAGCCAGAGATTGAATGCCTTATTCATCTCCTTGCCTGTCAAAAAGATACAATTATACAAATAAGAATAAGAATTAAAATAGTGTAACTACAATGTAATGGAATGTGTACAAATAACGTGGGCTCCTTCCTAATCACTTGGCTACATGATTGAAAGGTTAAGGCATTCTTAGTACTTGCAGCACCGATCGAAAGCAAATACTGCCCAGAAGCAAGATGAGCCCCATGATAAATGATTGTCATACAAGATTAGTCATATAAAAAGTTTCCAATTCAATATTAAACACATGGAATTATCTTGTAACGATCGTACTATGGTGATCAACAGGAATTATTATAGGTGTTCAGTTGAAGGCTGCCCTGTGAAGAAAAGAGTTGAAAGAGATAGGGAGGATCCAACGTATGTGATAACAACCTATGAGGGCGTCCATAACCACCAAAGCCCTTCTAATTTCTGAAATTTTTCTTCAGTTTTGAGCTCTATTGTTACTTGTAATGTTGCACAGCTACACTGTACAAATTAAAGTACGCTCAGTCCGTAGTTGAGTAATAGTTGAGTAAGAGTTCCATACATCCCTCGCTGTTATAAGCCATTAGGTGGTGGTCAGGGTCTGCAATAGAGTCCATTATTCAGACAATGATATTCAGCTATTGTCTGGTCAAGAAGATCCATGTTTTGAAGTGTTATGAATATCAGATCATAGACAGTTTTGTAAACTTTATTGCATTTATAATGTCGCGTGCAATTTCATCATCGGTAGCAAAACATGTGCACCACTTAAATATATAAGCAAACATTCTTCAAAGCAACTCACCACAAATTGACATCTGTACTACCATAAATATCATGGCCTTGGGCTTGAAACTACAGCTCCATCTGTTTGGAATTCATTGACCCCAAAATGAGTTGGCCATTTCTCTCAATATGTTTTCCTGCCAAAAGGGGAAAAAAAAAAAAAAACAGTAAGATGGCATCTCTTAGAAAATAGAAGGGAACAAACCACTTCCAGCTGATATTCACAGCAGGAGCAAACCCATTATTCAACCAAAAAGACAAAGGTAGCAATTTTTCCTTTTTTTGGGGTCAAAGGAGGGACATGCCTTACCATACTGTGTTGTGGATCACTGTTTTAAGTGTGAATCAAATATATTGCAAAACAGTAAGCCAGATGAAATATGAATCTTTGAAGCTCTGGAATAATGTTGACATGGAACAAATAGTGGTTGGGCATGGCTCTTTGGAATCTGTTCAGGACCATGAACAAACAAAACATGCAACAAATTTAAAGCTTAAAATTCACCTTATAGCACAAGAATAGCACATTTGCTCCTTTTTTCCAGCATAAGTAACTCCATGGATGTAAAATACCTGCAACTCTGTGAAAACAACTTTGCCAACACAGAGATGCTCATGGTAGTACAAACTAGAAAATTTAATCTGATATTCATTCCCCCTCTTTGCTGAGTACCACCTGCACATGGTCGATTAGATGGATGGTTGCAGGCAACACAAACCAAGCCCTTAGGGAATTAGATTGCTTGACATGATTCCCAATTCTACAGAGAATAATACTTTATAGGTCAATCAAAAAAAATAGAGAGAACGATCCTTGCACTTGTGCTTATATGATGTAAATGCAATCCACAGTGAGTGCCCACCTATAAGGCATATGATCAACCCCATTAGATTATTCAAGTTTTCAGTTCCATTGAATTTTGTTCAAATTTTTCTTTCCCGGTAGGTAATTTACAGGACAAGTGTGTATATATATATATATAATTAAAGATGGTAAGGAGCCCAGTCTGCAACACACATGAAGATGTTTGGACATTGTGCTTCAATCTTAACTTTCTTCTGGTACCAAAAGAAATTTGAAGTCTGAGAATATTAAATTAGATTTCTACAGTTAGATGACGCATATATCCTGCTTACAATAAAAATTTAAGCCACCATTAAGTCCAATTCATAATGCCTAATCCAAACCATTTGTGTTGGAAACATAAATCCTGCTCCACTATTTCAGTGTACCAAACTTCATGTAAACATTGTTAGAATCATTTAAAGTGGCAACATTTGTCAGGCACAGAAGCAACATAGTCGTGCAAAACAAGTAAAGCATGGTGTTTTCTCACATTGAAAAGAAAAAAAAAATTTCCAAAAATCATATGCAAATTATGATGATGCGATCACTTTTTGAATTTCCATAAGCAGAGCTGGAGCCTAAAATCACTCCAAAGGCAATTGCATCATTATTGCACGTTGCAATTAAAAATTATGGCCACATTATGACGACAGGAGAAAAAAAAGTAATTGAAGCAAAAGAAAAGGGAAAAACACAATCGATTTACAAAAAGTGCAATAAAATAGCTATTACCCTTTTATTAGATCCATGCACATGGATTGATCATAACTGAAGTAGATACAATGATAAGCTCAACAGACATTCTCATCTAGTCCCAAAAACCAACCTGAGTATATTCCATCAAAAACCCATTTCCAAACAGGGCTATACAATCTCACTATGTTCAGGCATTCAGTATAACTTGATAACTTAGACAGCTAGGCATAATGCCATACCCTCCACTCACACTCAAAATTTGAGGAGTATATATGTATAGAAGTTCCAATCTGATTGGCTATAGATCGCACCCACACTCATTGCAATATGATAGCTTCATTCAGAAAGGTAACATCAGGGTTTCGTATATGTAAATTCAGTGCTGCCAACTCTCTCCATTTAGCTCCTGTGCCATGAACACAAGAGGAGATGCTCCACAGCGTATCTCTGGGCTGCACCTTTGGCGTCACTAGAGGCGATGATTTCACGATTGCCTTTGACTTCAAAAATGGATGCTTATTGGTCTTACCCATGCTGCTTGTAAGCAACCAGCGGGACCCAGATTGTTGCTGTGCTGTGTTACCCCAAAGCTTCCTTTTGCCTGGTTCAGTATTCAAACCTGCAAGATGGACTTCAGTGATTTTGAACTGAGGAATGCCTTCATCTTCCTTCTCCTCTTTTCTCAAATCATTCATCTCCTCCCTTACCACTGGCTCATACTGATCATCATCTTCCTTCTTGTTGCTTCTTTCCGATGGCGAGCAGTAATTGTTTTGCTTTAGAGGGACATATAACCTCACCACTTGAATCAGAGCAAGCATTGGGGCACCAACTGGTTCATAATTTCGAAGGGGGTCCCTAAGCTGCACCATGAAAGCTACTGTCAAGTTGTTCCCCAACAAACCACACTGTCTACCATATACTTTGTGCCATTCTCCGTCTCTTGTCAGCCTTCTACTAAACAAATCTGTGCACTTAGCATGATGGGCTGCAAGAATCTTTAAAGTACGCTCATTTATATGATCTTCATCACTGACAATTCCAGCATCCAGCGTCAACCACTCCTCTAATGTTATAGACAGACCCATTAATTCCTCAACATCACTGTCACTATCTCCAACATTCAATAGTTGTAATCCTACAGCTCCTCCCAAACTGAGAGACCCACCAAAATTAGATCCTACCCCTTCAAAGACACAAGGAGAGATACTCGAAGGTGCCTCCTCATCTGACATGCTGGACTGAATCCTCAACCCTTCAACTGAGAGGGGTTCAATCTTATCCATTGCCAACAGAACAAGATCTGATAGAGATACATAGTCTGAGCCCATCTCATCTCTTATTGAGCTTGAGTTCAGGTCATCATAACTCTGACTAGATTGAAATCCTTTAGCTTCCATGCTCCTATCAAATGAATCTTGCCCAACCATTGATTCATGCTGCAATAAACTCATCCTGCGACAACAATGAGAAATGAATTAACACTTAAAGCATCAAGCAAACTATGCAGTATGCACACATAGTGTGCGTATGGATATGAGAAGGGAATTGAAGGTGGGGAATACAAACTCCACAAATCAATTCAACCAGTGAACTCACTAACCTCTCAGGCACCTCCAAGATAGTTTCAGCTTCCCATGCTACTTGTTGCATTGTCTTCCCAGTGATATCTTCCAAAGGCATTAGATTATTTACTAGCATCGATAGCTTTTCAATTCCAATCGATGCCAAATGCTGTAGTATTTCCATGATAGCAGAACCCATCTCTGCAGGTAGCACCACTGGACTAGAAACTTGCATGATCAAGCTGCTACCATTCATAGCATTTCTGAAAAGGCGGGGATTCATAGACCGCAAAAAACCTCTACCTTTCATCCGAAAAAATGGACCCAAGTCTTCCCCAAGTGGAGGTAGCTCAAGTGGCTCTTCAGGATAAAGATCGATTGGACTTCCAAATCCATCAGAGCTACAACGTGGAGATCGCTGAAAGGCCATCTCATTCAAGCCCCATTCTCTCATTAAAGCTTCAGTCTCCAAGTTTTCAAGCATTTTGGCCTTCCTTTTATTTATCAATGACTGGCTCACCCTACTGTGGTCCTGCTCGGCAGCTTGAATAACTAATGAGAATTCAGAATCCTCAGGAAAAACTCCCCTCCCATATGCAGTTGGAGTCGCAGAACCAACTTCCACCTCCTCTCCCTTTGCATCAATGTCAAAAATGAAGTTACCCGAAGCCAGGGCCTCAATTTCAAACTGTCTCAAAAGAAGCTCCCTAGGAGACTCAGGATCACCATCAGAACTCAAGCCATATGGATTTTGCTCTATCTCCAGCATGTTTAGGAAATCACTAGCCACAGATTCTGTAAGATCGTCCAAGCTAAGTGATTTTACCATCTTACTTGCTCCATCTTTTAATTTAACTTCCTTGTAGCTTTCTTGTCGAAGAAATTCGCTCATAGTAAGTGGAGAATCCAACTCCACGAATTCTTGAAGCAACAGGCTATCAAAAGCGGACTCCAGCTCTTCCACGGTTGAATCTTGGGTGCATGCACTGTTATCTTTGTCTTTGCATTCGTCCACCATAACCCTGTTATTGCAATTACCATAGGCATCATCTTTTATATTACACTTCATCTCCTCATCAACTGCTACCCCATCACCGTTAATAATCTCAGCCACATCAATAATTTCCACAGCAAAACCATCAGAAGTCTGGTCAGCACTTTCTTCCAATTTCAACTGTTCCTTTGTGGACAATTCTATTCCCTTGTCAATTACAGTAAACTCAGTATCGTCACAATCATTTCCAAAATGTTCTTCAGCAGACTCAGCAAAAGAGTCAGGCTTTGGATTGAGGGGCAGTAATTGTTCAGAGAATAAATCAAACTCCACTGAGCTACCCAGCTTTGCTTCATCAAGTTTTTTATATATAAAATTTATTGACCTCGAGAGCTCTGATCCTGGATTTGGCAAAACTTCATGCAGGACCCTTACATCCATAGATTGAGAAGAGAGGCGAGACCCATGGTGGTTTTTATTACTCAGAATGCTTTCAACCCGCTGAAGCATGCCATATCCATTACCTGGACCAAATCCTGCAACATTTTCTGTTGTACTTGACCTACGGTGATTCAAGTTTAGAAGCTCAGGCACATTCATATCACTACCTGGTTCAGCTGAATTATTCCACATCACTGAATACCCAAAACTAACATTTAGAATTGCACCTTCAGCCTTGCCTGCAAGCTTAAAGCTCGTCGTCCACTTCCCTGAGCTTTTCTCCTCCTCTAACTCCTCCATACGAAGAGGAAGCAGCCTTGTGAGATCAACCCAATGCTTTCCAATATCAAGTCCGGGAACCCCAATTACAGAAGCATATACCAAGGAAAGCTTCGCCTCATACTTTGTTGAATCACGGTGCCCACTTCTATGACCATAAACTGAACATCGATGCATCAAAGTCTCTTCAAATTCAGCCATTCCCTGATCAACCCTCGATGGGCAAGTCCGCAACACCTCGTCCTTCCTCTTCCAATGTACACATAAACTAATGTCGTTAAAATTTGCAGGCAACCCTTCAATCGAATGGACATGGAGAAAGAAATTACAACTGAACTTCCGGTTCCGAATGTTCGTTAAGGCTTTTAAGGGTTTCTTCCAATTCCATAAAGATGATTTCTTGTCCTTGAGCAGTAGACCTTCCTTAATTACATCCGATTTCGAGTTCAATTTCGATTCAGGGAAACGGGTTTTCCCGGCAGATTTGGATCGATTATTGGATGGGGAAATTAAGCCTACTGGAGGGGATTTGTGCAAGTAAAGAGCTTCGCTAATTGCTTCAATGTCACGCAACAACTGGCTACTGTTGGAATCTTCACTATTTTTCTTTCCAGATTCATGTTTGGATAACATGGTCTTCACATTAAAAACAAATCTAAAGTTATATAATTTACACCAATAAATTAAAATACCTTCTGGTAAATCTCTTGGATCATGAAATGCAGACAGCAACAACAAAGAGAACAAAAGAGAAATCAATATCTAAATAAGTGCATAAACCCTGTTCCGTTTAGTTGCTGAGAAACCAAAGGAAAAGAAAATAAAACTCGCAATCTCACAACAAACATTTCCACACCAAGCTGTTATAAGATTCTTAATTTTCCATTACTTTTTCTGCGATTTTCTCAGCAAACAAACAGACCGTAACAAAAAACTAATTAAGCAACAGTGTTATACTCACAAGGATCAAACTTCTTCTTGTCACCTAAAAAAAGGAGATAGAAACTCGATGCTACTCAAAATGATTCCGTTGTCTCAGCTTCTGAACTCCGTATAGGAAGAAGGAGGAAGAAGAGAAGAAGATTCGGTGGTATAACCGGTATTTTCTCGGGAAACGTGTAATTTTCTCTCTGTTTTTGCCGAAACTTTTTGGAAAAATGGAAATAAAATGTGGAAAATAAATGTTTTGTCTTCCGTGTCGTAGTGTTGTAGGTGAATGCCGTGATGGACTTTATGGGTCATGTTAGGAAATGCTCGGGTCTACTCTAATAGATATAGGATTGCTTCTTTTAGCCGTTCGATTGATCAACTTCACCGCTAAATGGTGGTATAGGCGTGGGTTCCGCTAATTGGTCGAGAGTTGAGATATATAATATTAAGGGAAAATTATCAAAAAATTCTTGAGTTTCCTACTTTATACTAGGATGTTCAATTTTATATTTTTATACCATAAAGCTGAATTGATCAGTTGCATACTGCAATGCAGTACAATTGCGGTACATCGATCTCAGACTCACATGGCATGCGAGTTCACGCGCATACTATATACGGTTGAGATCATGTACTGCATTTGCGGTATATCGAGTAATCATTCTCATTTCTAAATTTTCTTACTTATTTGTTATATTTATAATCCATTTGTATTAGCTTTTCTTAAATTTACTTTTGGAACTCAACATTTCACGTGAAATAATGTGATAATCACTTCAAGGCAACTTAAGGTTTGATAGGATAGTTAACAAATTTTTTATACTAGAAGTAATTGGGGCAAAAGGTTAAAAGGATCCAACTTTTGCCATAATCACTTCTAATATAGAATTTTTGATACAAGAAGACATTGTTTGGATTTTGAATCCAACTCTAAAGAAACATTGAAGAGAATAGTTTTTAGAAAGTGATTTTAAAAAAAACTAATACAAGCAAAGTCCTTAGAAGACCATTGAACCTAATGGCTTATATAAGGGACTTATGGGTATATTAACTCATATTCTCATCTTTAATTGTGGACTGAATTAGTGTATCACTAATTCATTGAATGGAGTTATTCAACCCTGGCATGGCAAGTGAAGAACTTCTATTTAATAAATTTTCGAATCAATAGAAATTTAGAGATTTGAAATCTAACTTGACCATTTGCCAAAAAAATAAATGGGATATTACACTTTATCCTCCTAAACTATTGGTTGCTTTCACATTACCTCGTGTGATTTTGAATGTATTAATGTGCCCCATAAACTATTAGATTGTATCAAATTATTATCCCCTTCTTTCAGTTAGCCAATTGTTTTTTTATTATTAAAAAACAGTCTTAGACTTGTAATTTTTTTATGTAGAATTTATCATGAATTACTAATGGGTCTGTTAGGTATACCATATGTATATGTTGGCTAATTCGACTGACAAAAGCCAGTGTTTGTGATTGATCTCAAGCCAGTAATCCCTGAAAGATCTGTGACTGCATCAAGCTCGAAAGAAGCTCATCTTCTCGATAATATTCAATTGCTCAAGCTTGGATTGCTATTTGTTTTGGTTTTATTCCCTAGGAAGGTAAGTTCGACTTAAAACCTAGGTTGTATGTATGACCATAGGTGAGATTTATTGCCCTAGTCTCCTAGGAATGATCCTTAGGTGCTCTTTGGTCCTTGTTCATTGAAAAACATTCAAATATAGGCCTAGACACATTTTGGATCGATCCGGAATTTTATGTAGGATCGATTCTATTTGTATTCTGCACAATTGGATTAATCCAACTTTATTTCCCGGATCGATCCAAGTGGCAGAGGATTTTGGATCGATCCGGATATTTTTGTAGGATCGATCCACTCGTATTTTTTGACCTAATTTTTCTAAAATTCGAGGTTTCTTGCCCTTTTTAGTTGTTTGAAACCCTAGGTTCTCACTACCACTATATATACCCCCATACTTAGTCTTTATGGGTGTGTGAAGTATATTGAAAAAAGCTCTCAAGTAAACCCTAGGTTTTCTCTAACTTTTTGCATCACTCTTGTTTCAACTATGCATACATAGTCTTCTAGACTTGTCTTCATCGCCACATGCATAGTTCCTTATAGCTTAGCTATACAAAACTTCAATCATTGAGTTTGATTAACGGTGGAGTTCCGTTGAACGGTGGATTTCCGTTGACATTGTGGATTTCGGTGTGTGGAGCTTGGTTTGTGGATTCAAACGGTGGAAATGTTGTGAAGGCTGCGTGGACTCGCAGGTTGCTTGTAAAAGAAAGGGATTCTATTGGTTTGTGGATTCAAGCGTCGATGTTGGTAGTTTTACCTTTCTTGTACTATGGTTATTCTTTCATAGTGATTTCTGTGCTCCCGAGGTTTTTTACCCGTTAGGGTTTTCCTCGTATATCTGGTGTTCTGTGTGATTGTGTATGTTTCATATTCTGTCAACTGAACTTTTTAATGGTTGGGTAATTAAAAGTAACCTTTTCATTCAAGAAAAAGTTTCCTCAGAATTTCAGGGTCTACAAGCATATCGGTAAAAATAAAATTCTTAATAAATAAATAATATTGAGAAAAATCATGAAATTTCATATATATGCTTACAGACACATTAGCAATTTAGGATAAATATTGCATAAAAAAATACCAAGTTTAATATCATTTTTCAATCAAATAAACAAATGGCTAGTTGACCGAAGGGGGTAATTTGATACAATCTAATAGTTTGGAAAAAATATCAATGCAATCACTGAGAATTAGCATGAAAACAATTAATAATTCAGGGAGACAAAATATAAAAAACAAAATTAGAAGACAATTAAGAGCAACTATTTCAATTTACCAGAAAAAACAAAACAAAATGAGCAATTATCCCATGTAAAATATATATATTTATTAGAAGCACCCTAACATTATAGTTATTGGAAGTTGTGATCCCACTTTTAAGTACTTTATATATAATACTCTCTCTATATTGGTTTGGCATGGAATGCTGTTTATTTTGCCCTTTATTCTGTCCTTCATTTCATCATTTGGTGTAATACAATTTTGTAAACAGACAAGCACTTGCCTCCAACCTTGGAGGATGTGATTATATATTATATAGCCAATGTTCTTATAGTCTGATGATATATACATAATCAAGGCAGAATATGCT
>JAESVK010001317.1:153801-171733 GCA_017140935.1 Hamamelis virginiana
TGTTCTTATAGTCTGATGATATATACATAATCAAGGCAGAATATGCTTATATAAGGCCATCTCTTATGGTGTAATAGTATCCATATCCATATCCATATTCAATGGATATGGATAGTGCTTTTTGAGGCAGCTCCAATGGTAATCCAAATTTATATCCAAAAAATATATATGCCATGTTACCATTTTCATTACCACATCATCATTTTCACGGCCACATTACCATTTTTCTTATTTTCTCATTAAAGCAACAATGAGCTCCAACTACATTAATATTTTTATGTTTTATTAATTATTATTATTGGTGCTTAACATGGAGGAATGGTAATTGATTGGTGAAAAAATGTAGTTTGTAAGGAAAAATAGGGATTGAAATATAGGAAAAGGTGGTTAAGCTAAACAATGGATATGGTACCACTGGAGCACCTTTATTCTTTTACTTTTTTATCCGAAAAATGGAAATGGATCACAAAGAATGGATATTACCATTGGAGATGGCCTAAGATTATGTTAGTATGAACTTCATAAATAATTGTGTTGTGCATATTTTGAAAATTGATTCTTGGATTAGATATTGTATTTGTGCATGACATGTATGTCAAAAATAAGAGTGATCCAACGATTGGTTTATGAGAAATGTCACTGAGAAAAACTGTTACAGTTTTCAGCTGTCACAGTTTTTCATAGCTATATTTCAAAATTTTGACATTGGATCGCCGTGATTTTTGGTATGCATGACATCCATAAGTACTATATCTAATCCAACGGCCAATTTTTTAAAATATGCATCTTACAATTATTTATGGATTTAATCCTTACATGACTTAATTATGTAAGCATATGCAGACCAGATCGGGATTGTATATATATATATATATATATATATATATATATATATATATATATATATATATATATATGTATATAATACTAGTGTGGGGTTAATATTTTGAGAAACCGACCGTTGCCAAAAGTCACAGTGTTCCAACGGTTGATTTACTGTGAAAAATTATTATACTTAGATATTTTTAAAAATATTGTAATTTTTTACGTGGTGTGGTACGGTAATCTTTTTGTATAATAATTACCACAATTCTTTTTAAAATAAGAATAAATAATACTCAAAGCCCATGGGCTAAGAGTTCAATCCTCGAAAGCTCATACAGAGCATAGTCAAGCTACTGAATAGTGGAGTAGGGATGGCAACAGGGTGGGACGGAGCGGGGCGGGTTTTCCACTCCACATCTCCATCCCCGCTTATTAAATTACTCCCTATCCCCGGCCCCGTACCTTGACGGGATATGTAATTCTATCCCCATCCCCGTCCCCGTCCCGTCCCGCCCTGCTGTGCCGCCATTTCAATAACAAATTTAAAATATAATATACTAAATGTGCTTTTAAGAGGATTCAAATCCATTACCTCCGCTAAAAAGCTTGTATTTTAAGAGTTTAAATCACTAAATTGCATGTTGATTGTAATATACTATTAAAATAAATAATTTTTCAACGACTATTTATTGTAATATATTTGTAAACTAAATAATTTTCCAATGACTCCCTCAAATGGATCTACTTGAAAAAGCAAGCGTTAGATTATATATTTTGAAAATTAACCATTAGATGGGATATTTCATTTATATACATTATGCAAACCCAAAATCACATTGATCTAATGGCTAATTTTTCAAAACAATAATTATAAATTATAAAAATTGTAACAATTTTCGATAGTTTTTGGTAGTTTATCTCAAAAATATGATTTTTTTGTTTAAATAATCATTTGATCAATGTGATTTTTTGTATATATGATGTGTCATGTGTACGCACATATAATTTAATCCAATCGTTAGTTTATTAAAATGCCTATTCCATAATGGCTTTACAGACCATATGTCAAACTATGGATAAAGTGGTGTGCGTAGGACCAATTGTAGAAAAGATTTTGAAAAATTGACCGTTGGATTAAATACAATTGTTATGAATTTCATGTTCGCAAAAAATCACAATGAGCTAACCGTCAGTTTATGACAAATGTCCATGAAAAATTATAATATTTTAATTCTTCAAAATGTCACAATTTTTATCCAGATAGTTTTTTTTTTTTTTTAAATAATCGTTGGACGTTTTGATTTTTGGCGAGTATGTAATTTATAAGAAGTGCATCTAATCCAATGGTCAGTTTTTCAAAATCTATTGTGTTTTCCCTTACATAATATAGACCGTAGAGGTCATCTTACACATAAACAACATAGTTGTATAAAGTGCAACTTATAACAACATTGTTCCTGTCATCGTGAATATAAATAAAGCTTGAATAATTGAAAAGAAAAAGAGTTAACAAACTCAACACAATAAAGGAGACTTGCTTATTATATAGGAAATATATAAGAATGGTTAGAAAATGTTAGATTGTTAGTGAGATCAGCAAGATGGGAGAAAATAAAGTAACCAATATTATTAAAAAATGGTTAAAAATGTTAAAATTGATGAGAGATGCATAAAAGTTATGAGATCATTAATAATTTAAATTATATATTATATATAATAGAATATATAATATATAATTTATGAATCATATAAATTATATGTTTTAAATAAAAAATTTATATAAACGGGGATGGGGAATCCATGCAGGGCTGGGATAAATAGGCGGGGCGGGGCGGGGCATTGTAAATTCGTTCTCGCCCCGTACCCCTGCAAGGCAAATATTTTTAGGGTAATTTGGCTAGAAGTCCTCATCTCAAAGTTGTTGCTTTAAAACATCCCCTTTGGAATTTGATTCCTTGAAAAGTCTTTTTATTCCAATTCAGACAAAAATACCCTGCCTTAAATTATTACCCTCTATGTTTAATCTAATCTAAATATCTAAACAATTAAAAGGAAGAGGTAGACAAAGTTAGTCGCAAAAGAGAGAGAATGAGAGAGATGAAGAGATAAGGGATGGGAGAGCTCGCCGGTGTCGGAGGTGTCCATTAGCATTGGAGAGAAAAAAAAGAGATCAGATTCTCCTCATCACCGTTGATCAGATCCGATCAAGATGTTCACGTCTCGCGGTCACCGCCAATCCGATCTGATCATTGTTACTTACACTATGTTTGGATTGAGAGAGTTGGAGAGAAAAGAAGAGAAGAGAAACTTTTGAAGTTTCTCTCGTTTGGATTGAGAGAGTTGGAGAGAAAGGGGAGGAGGGGGAGAGAAAGAGGAGAGAAAAGTAAGCATTTTTCTTTCTCTCCAAATCGGAGAGAAGAGAAGATAAAGGGTGTTAGTGAGGGGTGATTTTACTATTTTGCCCTTTCTCTTCATTTTTTAGTTTTTATTTCCTTTTTATGTAAGTAAGGACAATATTGGAATTTACACCTTAAAATCTTCTCTTCTCTTCTCTTATGAAGGCTATCCAAATAGGGTAGAGGGAAAGTCATTTAACTTTCTTTCCTCTCTATCCAAACAAGGTGGAGAGAAAGTCATTTAACTTTCTCTTATCTTTTCTTCTCTTCTCTTTATGAGTTTCTCTTCTCTTCCCTCCAACTCTCTCAATCCAAATATAGTGTTAAAATCTCACCACCGTCAATCTGATGTTCGCTATCATCGCTAATCAGATCCGATCAAGACTTTCAGGTCTCTCCAATCTGATCCTCACCATTTCCATGCATTCTCACTTCTGACGACCTGATCCTCGCCGTCACCGTCGATCGTATCCAACCAAGACATTCATGTCTCGCTGTAACCACCAATCAGATCTAATCCTTATTACTCGAAATCTCGCCATTGTCAATCTAATCCTCGACGTCTCGCCGATTTGATCCCTGTTATCTCTATGCATTCTCAGTTGATCGAACAACAAGAAAACCAGAAACTACTGGTGGCGTTGCAAATCAGCCGTTGCAGAGTTTTTCTAAATGGACTGCAGTTAGGAGAAGGAGATTTAGATGTTTGATCCATTAATGGAGGTGGCATACTTGCAAACTAGGGCCTCACGATTTCTTCCTTTGTGATGTCTTGGGGAAGGGTGGATATGTGAATCATCTTGTTTAGCAATCAACAGTAACAATAATTCTTTTTTGCAGTATTGCGATTGGATCAATTGAGGTTTGAGTTCGAGTAATCATGTGTGTCTGGTGCAGGAGTAATCTGCAATGTTTGGACACTTTAAGAAGTTCACCTCTAGTCATTTCCCAAACAATGATACATTCTAGCTTTGCTAAAATATCAAAGACAATTGTGCATTTTTTGGATAACAGGAGAAGTTTGGGTTTTCACCGAGTCTTACAAGCTTTCTCTTATTCTTCTTATTCTTCTTCTTCTTCTTCTCATTGAGCCTAGGAAGGTGATGGGTAGACTAAAAAAGGGATAGTGAAAATATTGAAAATGGAGATAGAGATATTGTAAAAAAAAAAAATATAGTGAATTAAAAAAAAGACAGTGAAAATACCAAAAAGATAGTGAAAATAATAACAATGGACAATGAAAATACTAAAAATGGAGGGAGAGAGAGATTGTAAGAAAAAAAAATTGTACTATTTTAAAATAAAATAAAAAACGATAGTGAAAATATCAAAAAATGCAGTGAAAATACAATAAAAAACACAGTGAAAACATACTTTAGAGACATTGAAAATACTACGACAGTGAAAATAAACCCTGAAAACCCATTTAGGGATAGTGAAAATACATTCAGGGGTAGTTCCGCCATTTTGAAAAATAATTTTAAATGATTAAGATTTTTCACATGAAATACTTTTTAAATAGAACCTCAAGAAGGGGAAAAAAAAATTAGGAGAACTTTTTGTATTAAACTTTTATTGAGTAAAAATTATCACCGAATTTCTCATATTTTTTAACTCCATCCTCAACTTGCATCCAAAAAATTCCAAAATAACCTGCCCCTATTCGGGTCGGGTCGGGGCAAATTGCCATAAGTTAAGTAGTGATGAATAATTGAATATTGTTTGAATTTCCCATTCTAAAATAAATAAATAAATAAATAAAGAAAAAAAGGGATATTGCCATATTGGTGAAACTGACGAACGGATAATACGACGAAGGAACCGAGTGACCGAGGAGACGGGCTACTACAACCAAATCTTCTTCAAATGGAGGAAAAAAAAACACTGTAGGTTGAAGGCTTGAAGAAGAAGAAAGAGAGAGTTCTAGAGAGAGAAGGATGGATGCGCTAGCTCAGGTACCGTACGATGCTACAGTGCGCTTGATGATGGCTTCTCTGGAGCGAAACCTTCTCCCTGACGCAGTGATAAGGAGGCTTACACGTTTACTGTTAGCTAGTCGTCTTCGTTCCGGCTACAAATCTTCTTCCGAGCTTCAGCTCTCTGACCTCCTCCATTTCGCCCACTGTAACCCTCCTCTCTCTCTCTCTCTATATATATATATATATATATATATAGATATATATAAAATTCCTTCACGCGATCTTTGAAGTTTGAATCAATGTTGTTCAAATCTGAACAGAATTTGACACACACATCTATGAATAGTCAAGTAGCATCATTTGCAAAAGGAGTGAAGTAAACATGTTCATCTCAAGTAGTAACAAGCACATTTCACACACACACACATATATGAAATGTGCTTGTTACAACTGACTAATTCTGATCGAATTCTGTGAAATACGCTCACTTGGTGAATTATTCGGTAGTTATCTGATGAAGAACATGCGAAGGAGGAATTCTGGAACTGCACAGTTGTGATTTGTGAAGGAAAAATAACCTCCCTACCTTCAAGAAGCCATATAACTTTGCTGTAATTTGTAAATAAATAAATAAATAAAAGGAAAGAAAAAACCCTAAAAGTGGACGAAATTGCCTTTAAACGGCATTGTTTGAGGTCAAACTTTGTGTCTAATGGTGTATGCGTTGTAGAACTGAAAGAGAGCTTTCTGAATTGGGATGACTCAAAGTTATGGCTATTTGGAGTTAAGTAATTTCATGACATACAAGCTCCCTGTTTGGCTTATGTGGATCTAAGCGCTCCACAAACGATTGAGCCACATGTTATACATCAATTTTATCCTTGATTTGAGAGTTGTTCGTTGAAGAAGACAGTATTCTTCTTCTTGCTTTACTGCTGTGTCATTATCAGACATTTTAGGTTTTTGGGCTTTAAATTATAATTTACAAAATCTGGTGACCATGCTAATTACTTGCGAGGTAAGATGACATCAAGGTTCTAATATTTTCATTGATTTTGGTCAGGTAACAGAAATATAAAATGTTGGTGAAGTTTGGGGAATTCGAGTTGGATAATTAAATTGTAAAAGAATTAGGTTTTTTGAAATTGGGGCAAAAAATTAGCAGGTTTCGACAAAATCAAACTGGGGATTAAGAACTTTGCTTTGAGATGCGCAAACTATAACAATGGGCAGCAATCAGCATAACTATATGTACGTTATATTATATTATAGGTTGTTTGAAAGCTCGTGGAACTGGGAGTATCATGGTTTTTTGTCGAGTATTTGCATCATTTGATGAAAAAATGGAAGTAATTAGCATGACTAAGTGACGAAGTGTGGATTAATAAATTTGTTGGATTAATAAATCTGTTAATAGTAAGGAAACATGGTAATCTGGTTGTTTCCTTTTTATAATGGTACCATGCATTGCAATCTTGGTGCTCGTGGATTTGTTGGGATATATGATCATGGATTTTAATCGGTGCATGTCTGCTTAGTGACCAAGTGTGGACCTTTCACATCGTTCTACTTTCTTTATTTTATTTTTTTTAATCAATACAGCATTTGTTTTGTTTCTTTTCATAATGTGCATTAATCAATGCGCCTGTGCCTCTTTTGTAGCTCTAAAAGAAATGCCTATAGCCATCAAGACTGATAAGCCAAAATCTCAACATTATGAACTTCCAACCTCTTTCTTCAAGCTTGTGCTTGGAAAAAATCTCAAATATAGGTAAAATGATTTTCAGGCATATATTACGATTCAATTTGGAACTTCTCTGCTTTTATACCCTATCTGTCTTATTTCTATTGACGAAAACATCTTGTTAAAAAGTGCATTAATTTATACAAGTATTAAAATATATATATTCATTGGTTATATTGTGGAAAGGACTGGGTTTTCCTTCTCCATCAAATGTGGCATGCTGATTGTAGAAGTGGCACATCCCTTTTCTCATAATATTTATTGCTTGTTTTTTCTTTAAGCTTAAAAGCAGCATACAGAATTTACTAGGAAACATTTTAATGATTTGTCTGTAATGGGAAAACCCATGGGCATTGGGCAATTAAGATCTAGACAAAGTTGATATCATAGGCAAGTCATCAATGACTGATATAATAAGTATTCTTATACAAAAAGGAAGATTTTGAAAGCTGCTACTTCTATTGCTTTTTATGAGTAGATTTGATTTATATATGAACTTTTGCAGCTGTTGTTACTTTCATGACAAGTCAAGCACCTTAGAGGATGCTGAGAAAGCAATGTTGGAGCTGTACTGTGAAAGATCACAGATCAAAGATGGACACACTGTTCTTGATGTTGGATGTGGCTGGGGATCACTCTCAATATACCTTGCACAGAAGTATAGTAATTGCAGGATTACAGGCATTTGCAATTCAGCGACACAAAAAGCATTTATTGAGGAGCAGTGCCGGTATACTGCACAATATTTACCCAAGTTTTTTGCATTTAGATATATTGTGAATTTTTTTTTTTTTTAAGCTAGATATGTAGTGTGAGCATACAACTAAAATGAAATATTCCAAGTTAATGAACAATTATAATTTAAATAAAGATTGAGAAATCAAAGTTATATTAAAACAATGCTACATCAATAAATATGAACTCATAGGCTACAAGAATTCATTTTGTTCTTTCTTGAAAATAATTGAATTCTACTTAGAAACAAATTAGTTTCTATAAGTAATTTTAATTTAATTAGGAAGCCTACTGTTTTGATTGGTGGAATTATAAGGGACCATGTCTAGTTGTGTACTTTTATAATTATATTATATAAGGATATTTTGGTCAATCAAAATTTTTCGGAACTAATGTTTTGATAGTCATTTCTTGACAGAAATTTATTGTTTTAGTTGGTCAGCTCTTTAAACTAATTCATTTTAAGTCCACCTGATGGCAATCTAAACTCATTTTGTGGAAAATTATTTCGTAATTATCTGAAGTGCAAAGTTAATTTAGGGGACATTCTTCTTTTAAAAAAATGGATTGAAGTTGTTTCCACCATTTTTGTCTAGCATATATTGAAGCACATGTATTGCATCTTTTACTGTATAAAGCCACTATTGTTATGATTTGATCCTAGCAAAAGCTTTTCATTGCACCACATAGAACCAACAAGAAAAAAAAAGTTTAATTCGGCAATTTAAATAAACAGAAAGAAGTTGAGTTAAAATACTAGAAATGACTACTAAAGCCCACAAAGCCATTTGAAAATGCATTCAAATTTTAAAAAAATTATACATTTGATAAAAGAGCAGCCAATAGTTGTGAACCTTGCCTGAAACTAGTCCTCTGTTGGGTCAAAATGCACGGTATGTTTAGTGTAGGGTTGAGTAGAATTTTTCAACCTAGATCTTGAGTTTAACAATGATGAACACGGAGCAACAACATTTTTGTGGCTCGTTTGGACCAGTGGATGTACAAGGTAGCAACACATGTCATGAATGCTGCCATTTATATACAATTTTTCATTGTTCTTGTAAAAGTTTTAAGTATGAAGTTACTCGCACCATATTTATCTGGCATTAGGAGAAACACATGTTCCTCCTATCATGGTCTTATTGCCTTGCCATAGCCACAAATGAAGATACTTCGGTCATAATTCCCACAAAAATATGCTTCCTTCTATTTAGAAAATGGCCATTAACAAAGGGCATCCTGCTATGAAACTTTTCTGGACTCTAAAGATTATAAGCTGCAAACACTCTTCACAAATTTTCTTAGATTGGCTAAACAAGTTAGTCGCCTTTTCTATATATAGGGATCGACAGCTGCAAAATGTGGAGATCATTGTTGCAGATATTAGTACATTTGATATGGAGGGATCCTATGACCGAATATTTTCTATTGAAATGTTTGAGGTTTGCAATCATTTCAAGCTTTCAAGCAGTGTTATAAGATGTGAAGTTTCTTGTTAGCGATAGTTCAAGAATTGGTATTTTCATTTGACGCAGCATATGAAGAATTACAAGGATCTTCTTAAGAAGATCTCCAGGTGGATGAAACAAGATAGCCTTCTATTTGTTCATCATTTCTGCCATAAGGCATTTGCTTACCACTTTGAGGTATGACTGGTTAGATTTCATTTAGTCATTAATGGCACTCATTCAAAATTTCAAATTGTTACAGGAAAAAGGGTATGCTTAAAAATTAGTTAATTATGTACCTGTTAATTTAATAAATTTATTCTAGATATTAAGCTTTAATTATGGTTATAGTAATATTTTTGTGCCTTTATTATCATGTAGGACGTAAATGAAGATGACTGGATTACTAGGTACTTCTTCACTGGAGGTACAATGCCTTCAGCAAATTTACTTCTTTATTTTCAGGTGAGCTCTCTAATTTCGTATTCTCAATTTTTTGTTTTTTTTGTTTTTGAACTTTTTGTCTTGCTTAGAGAGATTATTGATCATTTTATCATTCTATGAGCTCATGACTGTTGCCTCAGCTTGTAATTAGAAGAAAACCATAAATGTGCATTTGTGGGTCATCTTCACCTTCTAATGGTGATAATTTATTGGGCATGATATCCTATTAACGAAAAATAAAGGCCAAATGCTGAAGAAGGTTCTGAAACTTAGCAGCGATATAATGTCTCTGAATTTAGGCAAATGAAAAAGAACCAGTAAATAATGATGCATGTGTATATATAACAATTATCAGAACCAAACAGTAGGCAATTTAAAAATCTGCACGCTTGAACTCACTTGTTGGCTTCTTGGTGATGATTAATATCCAGGATGATGTTTCGGTTGTCAATCATTGGCTCGTGAATGGGAAGCATTATGCACAGACAAGGTAAGGGCGAAACTTTCTATTACATTGATGGTAAATGGGTAATGTAATAGCAAGATGAGGCTTGGTTAGGAAATTTGATTGTTCATGGTAAAAATACTAAATCTAATAGCTACTAAACTTTCACTTTTCTGATCGTTCTGGTTGAACTTTTCATGTATTAGTGTATTACAATCAGGACATATTTGATTCTAAAAAAAAGCTGAGAAATTTGTTGTCTTGCAGCGAAGAATGGCTTAAAAGAATGGACCAGAACTTGGCTTCCATAAAGCCAATAATGGAATCGACTTATGGCAAAGAGTTGGCTGTTAAGTGGACTGTTTATTGGAGAACATTCTTCATTGCAGTTGCTGAACTCTTTGGATACAACGATGGAGAAGAATGGATGGTTGCACTTTTCCTATTCAAGAAGAAATGAAGTTAGTCTCCTTTCTGCATTCAAACCAAAATTAGGGGGAAAAAGAGTGTGTCCATGTTGATGGAGCTACTTACTGTTCTGATAGTAAAATTAGGAGACTTTATTAATGAAGAATTTGTTTTCACTGGTAATTGGCATCCCAAAAATAAAGAAGAATGTCTCTTCATCAATGGAGAGTACTTTCATTCTCGTGCTGCAGGCAATGCAATAACGGGAGTTTACCATTTGTAAGGATACTTTTTCCATTTTTTTTTTTCAGACTCCAGTGATTCCATGTACCCTTGATTTATATAAAACTTTAGTAGTTGAATTCAATTATACCTCATTGTTGTTACTCGAAGGAAGTTTGGAAGGGCCATGCTGGTAATTGGAATAGAAGTTCAGATCGGATGGGTGGCAGAAATCATTTTCTCGGTGTTTTTCTTTTTCTTTCAACAGATTCTTGAAGTCAATTTGGAACATAACCATAACAGAAAAGGAAATTTGCACCATATCAGTGTCAGCTCTTTGATCCATCCCTAGCTTCTATACACACGGGCACACAACTGCATCCAATGTGAGAATGGAGGAGGAGAGTAAAGTGAGTAGGCAAAATGCGAAATAACCTAGTTCATCATCAGAAGTGCAACTGAGATTCACAAATCCGAAATCAAAATGTCAAAACAACATAATTTATTGAATGAAATTCCTCATAACCAATGACTATCACTGAGTTTTTTACATGTGAACCCACGAATCGATACAACCCATAATCTAGTTCCACCCTCAACTCGCTCAGGATGATGTCTTTTCTTTTGTCTCTCTGCTATACAACATTCTAAACGGTTAACCATAATCCTGCTCTAAAATACAAGTCTTAAGTCTTCTACAACCAAAGCTTGGAGAAGGCCAAATAGATATGGACTGCGGTGAGTAGGCATACTGTCTATTTCAGCAGCCAAAGTTTGCCTTAAGGACCTTCAATCAGCTTTCACCAAGTGCGCTTGCTGATTTTCTTGAAAGAAAAACAAATTCTTATCAGTCAATAGAAGTAAATAACACATTTTTTTTTCCATCCATAACACTATTGCCTTTCACTGATCATTAATAATTGCGAGTTAGACAATTTAAGCTCATCCCAATCTAAATACACATGTTACCAATGCACAGGGGTTTTGAGGTAACTACAGTTGGAATTTGCTCATCTACACGTCATTCAGGTAGAAAAAATTGTGAACTGACAGATTCCCTTAAACCGAAAGCTGAAAGGGACCCACCGAGATAACTGGGAATGCAGGAGCTAAATGCTATAAATTACAACCCAAACTGGTTCATACAAGTATGATGATGCTTTTTCCCCCTCCTTAAGGAAGGCAACTGGGCTTATCAGCTACACAACGGGGGTCGCCCTCTTCATTCCCTTAAACCATCCCAGCCCTGATGAAGGCTGAATTCAAAACTAGATTTCTAGCACAGCCACCAAGAGACTTTATCCAACAGAATAGCAAACACCTTCAAGTATGATGAGGCTTTCAACAGCAAACATGATACGAGTCTTGATAAGCTCAATTGCAAACCATAAACCACACAAATTGCAGTTTACAAGCATAAAGCCCAAACATGAGATAAGAATATGTATAGCTTTACTTTTTCTTTTTTTTGTCAAGAAGCCCATTGGGCTTATGAGCTACACAATACGAGGTAACCCTCTCCCTTTCCTTCAACCCTCTCCAACCTGATGAAGGCGGGACTCGAACCCAGCCCTCTGGTACAACCCCCAGAGACTTTACCAGCTAGGCTAGCTGGCACCTTCATGAATATGTATAGCTTGTCATGCTAACATACACAGGAAAATGTTATATTTTGAATAAAAATTGTGTTGAACAATCGTGACTGTTTTTTAGGGTCGCGTCTATTCTCTGTGTCCTTGCATAGAGTTGTGTCTATTCATGGTGTTCATACATAGAGTTGTGTCTATTCATGGTATTTGTCTACAAAGGCACCTCTAAAGTCTATAAATAGGCCATATGCAAAGTCATTTAATATATGAATTAATGGCATCCATTCTGTTAGTTAGCATTTAGAGAGAGAGATAGGCACATTCTGGTTCGCCATGCTTGAAGATTGTTGTGCTTCTTCTTCAAGCGATGATCATTATATCCTGGGAGGCAGACGTCTGAGAAACTCTAAGCACCAATAGGAGGGACGAAATCTATCTTAAGGACATAGTATCTAACACTAGGTTAGATAAAAAATTACGTAGGTTTTATAAATTTCTGCAATCTGGAGTTTCTCTATTTCTAATATCTTAACTCTAATATCTTAACAACAGGTAAGTGATAATCTCCATCTTTAATATATCTTGTTATTTAATTGATATGTGATTGGCTACTTGAATTAAATTCTAGTTTATATAGAATTCTTATTCAAGTATTTAATTTCATTAAGTATTTAATTTCATTATCTTTATATGATAATATTAAGAAGTAGATTCCTACTTGAGATATAATTTGGTATATGTATATATGTATACACACACACACACACACACACAAGTTTAGTGCATTATGTGATGCTAATATTATTTGTTTATATTATTTGACTCAATATTATCCAAATTCTAAATAGTCTAAACATATTTTCCTACAGAAAATTCAAAAGTTTCATAGTGATTGATAACAGAAACTAAACTAACCATAGATGGAGCATCGTCGTATATATGTGGTCTGTCATGCTAGTCACCACATTCAGCCGAGTGGGGAGGAATTATCTCGTGCTTTGCTCATATAAAGATGCTTATTAAACAAGCTACTCAACAAGCTCACAGCGACAAGCTCCTTTTTGAAACATTTGAGGCAGAGATTCCTGATGTGAAGCTTCCACTGTGAATAACCCATTAACTTGGAGTTATTGTTTACATTCTTCATTTTCTTGGCTTGGAAATCTAGCATTATTTATAAAGTTTGTGTTGTGTTACTCTGCCATTTTCTGTTCGGCTTAAGAAATCTCTCTGCATTTTGCTCAATGTGGATTTCAAATCAAGGGAAAAGTCTATCATTTGAAAAAAATCTGAATTAGTTCAAATTGCATACAGTATATTTCAAATCAAGGGGAAACTCTTCAGTTTCATAGTTCTGAATTTCAAATCAAGTTGTTGTCTCTTCCCGGTGCTGATATGTTGAGTTTTGGAATTACTCACCGGTAACGATGATGGTGACTGGCGAAGGGGACTGGAGATGGAGATGGTTGCCGGCGATAGTGGCTGGCGACGGGTAAAACAATGGAGAAGAGAGAGAAAATGATGAGAGAGAGTGAATTTCAAAAGCCTAAAGTGAGAATCTAGACCCTTAATATGCTGTTTATCTAAGGTGCATATGAAGCGTGGCAATAATTGTACAAAACAACTGTAAGTTTAACGCAACCCATATATCTTATTATATATAGAGCAACTTGTCCTACGTGGCATGCCTCAAAAGCCTTCCCTCTCCCATTCTCTTCTCTCCTTCTCCCTCTATATATTTTTTTATAGCTTCTTCTTCCTATTCTCTTTCTCTCTCTACATGTATTTTTTTTTTTCAGTTTTGATATCTCCAGAGTTTCCATGCCCTCTGCTAACATCTCACGGACTAGGTATTCTTCTCCTCCCTTTATATCTTAGAACGTGTAGTGAGAGTCTAATTGCAACTATAGTCAGAACTTGTCATCCTATATAGTCTCAATTTTACACTTGTGCCATATGAACGCCTAAGATCCATTATATAGCCCTAAGTAGCTAGCTGATTTAATTGTAGCTAGACTTTATAGTAAGACTCTTACCAAGATCAACCGGGCCACAGGGGCAGTGGTAGAAGTCACATGATTTGAGTTTTTATGATTTTAAGTTAAAATTTTTAACATCCATGTATAGATTAAATATTTTAAGTTATTATTTAAACATCCAGTGTCAAAATACTTGTTCCATATGAACACCTAATTAAGACCCATTATGTAGTTCAAATTAAAGTAGCAAGCTGCTTTAATTGTAGTTACACTTTATAGTGATGATTTGGAAGTGTGAAAAATGCTTTGATCAAATTTGGGCGAATCTCATTAATCAGACACCCATTAATTTCTGAAGCTTGAATATGCTGATTCACACCATCTGGGTGCACTAATCAATTGGTGATTTTTTGCAAAGAATTGGTGGCCAGTTATTTACTTATTACCGCTTTTCACAATAAAAGCTTATTTTACCACTAATTTTTTTATTTCAATAAACTGTACATCAATGCGTTTTTATGCGCTTAAATTTGAGTTATTTCTCATAATAATGAGAATACATATCATTAGACCAATCATTTGTCACGAATCAACTTCTATTAACTATGAAAATTAAGACCACGCCAATGGGTTGTTAACCAATTAATATATGGAGTTTGCTAGATTGGACCTCGATCAACCAACTGTTTTACTTAGCCAAAAAGGCTTATGAAATAGCATAAAATTACCTCACTCTTCCTTATTCTAAAGCCATTAATTTGTTAAAACAGTTGAGTTATTTCCCATGATTTGAGTTTATACAATTTAAAGTTAAAATTTTTCCTTTAAGGCTTTAATTTTATCTTATACCAAAAAAATAAAAAATAAAAAAAAATTCCAACATTAAAAATAGTAGTTAGTTGGAGGCTTGGAGTCATGGCAATGAACCCATTTGCTTACCAATAGATTCGTCTTAATAAAGAAAGAAGTTGAAATAATCATAGTAATTACAAATAATTTGTTGGAGCTTTGTTTTGGGTATTAATTTTATTTCATGCTTTGCGTTTTGAAAAAAAAAAATCTTCAATGTTGCTATGTCTTTTATGACTGATGATTCCTTTTTTGAGTACCAAATGTGGGATTCTTAAATATTGAAAAAAACTATTAGCTCTATTGAAAGTTTTGAGTTTTATCTTACTAATTAAATAAGCATTTAGGTTTGCTGAAAGCTTTGATTCTTAGTTTGCTCATCCCATCGTACATAGCTTCATTGAAAGCTTTTATTTTTGTTTTACTGTTTGCTTCCTTTTGTAATTTATAATTTCTATTTTATTACTGGTAGAGATTGTTTCAGCTGTGAAAGTGCCCTTGTGGAAAAGAGAGAGAATTGTGGTGTTTATATGTTGCTTGATGAGATGAAGTGGACAGTGTTACCTCTTATGCAAAAGCCCAACTCCCATATTTGAGTTTGCTTGGGTTACTGTCAAGTGTCAACAATTCTGTTATCTTCATGGGAGGTATAACAGAACATAATTCTTCTTTCACTTTTCATTTTATATGGGGCTTGATTTGCCCTTCTATTTTCACCAGTCTCTTTCTTTTCAATATCTATTTGACTAGATGGACATTTCTTTGTTGCTTACATTGGTTATAATTTTAATTTAGTACCTATCTTGTCATTATTAATCCACCAGGAATATAGCTTGCCAGGTTTCAAATAATTCATAATTGTGAAACCCAACAGCAAAATTAAGTCTCCTTAGTGTAAGCTTCTTTGATGAATTATAATAAGATAAATATTAATAATATTTTAGAATTGCACATAAAGAGTGGGATGCATATAGTATTTATGAATTGGTAATGGTTTTAATTTTTAAAATTTTAATGGTCCATTTTTTTAAACCGGGCATCGCGGGGGAGTTCCACTAGTATAGTAGTATATATATATTTAGGAGTACCAAATGCTACACAAGATACACCATTGAAACAATAATCAAACCAAAATTTTCTTAACATAATCAAATTATTATTATTATTATTTTCAATCTTGCACATATAAAACTTACATGTTACTGAGAAACCCCAGTAGCAGCAGCTCCATTACCAGGTCTTCCAAAATCAGCTTGATCAATCGAATCCGCGGAACCCTCTGCTTCTAAAAAGCGACTCAAATGCTTATCCTCCAAATGTTGCTGTAAATAAATAAATAAATATACATATAGAGTAGTGATCTAGTCAGTTATAGCGGACTTAGATCTAAGTCAGCTAAGCATTTATGTACATTGGATTATCTCAACACTTAAAAAAGCCTCCATTCATGAGGTGATCCAACGGCCATAAGTCTTAGCTGACTTAGATCTAAGTCAGCATTAGCTGACCAGATCATTTCACTATATGTGTAAATATAAATGTAACTGTTAAGAGCCTGTAAAAGACCATGATTTTCATAGAAAGATTCAAAAGAAAAATGGAAAAAAAAAATGATTATATAAGAAAAATGAAACTTACAGAGAGGCAAGCTCTGTATTTCTGCCACTCAGCAACGCACTCTTCTTTGTCCCACTGACCTTTCAAGAACTTCTCCGAATACCATCTGTACATAACGTAATGCTTAGAAAGAGATATAGAGTTTAGAGAGAGAGCGAGAAAGAGCATAGGGGTCAAGGTTTCACATAATTAGGGATACGTTTCAGAGAATCACAAAAACCCAGTAGATATAGTACACACACACACACACACAGAGAGGAGGGGTTAGGGTTTTAGAAATCAGAAAAACCTTTTTTAGAGATAGACAGAGAAACAAATGGGTTTTAGACAGCAAGGAAAACCCTAGCGAGAGATTTTAAAAAACCTGTTGAAGCAATCGTGGTAAGCAGTTCTGAGATGGGCACAAGGTGATGTTGATGAAGGAGAGGATGAGCTTCTCTTTTCTCTCTTAATCCCCATATCATAACATTGAAGTTATGAAAACATGCAGTATTTTGAAAAGATTACTTACAGTAATGACATCCAAAGGATTTTGAAGAAAAAAAAATTGACATCAAAAGGGTTAGGTCATCTCCGATAATTCATATGCTAATAATTTTGGAGTTCCATGGTGATACTACATCTATATACAAAAAAAATAAAATAATTATTTTAGATCGAAACTAATATCTATGTTTGGCCTAATTTATTTTTTGCCACATCACTATTGCCCTCTTTTTTCTTTTTTCCTTTTTTTTTTTTTATCCAAAATTCCAAATTTGATATAAAAAAAATAGACCTAGATAGTAAAATTTGCATTTGGCTATTCATGTGGTAAATTATTGTTTTTGTATTCTATCCTAATTCTCTTATCCTGCTCTTCCTCTTTTCTTTTTTCACTCAGATTCCACTTTAAAATTATGTGACATTATAATATTGGTCATATTAATTAATTAATTATATGTGTTTTCAATCTTACTTTCATTTCTCTTTCATTTTAAATTTTTAATTAATATTAAAAGGTCAAAAATATTTTATTAAAGTATTTTTTTAACATAATTATATTCTATTGGATAAAACTTTATTGATAAACCTAGGACATTATACGAGTTTGCATTAGTATTTTATAAAGAGAATGGAAATTAAAGAGCATTATGAAAATTAAAGGAAATATCATGAATCATCCCAAAATGGAAATTATATATATATTGAAGAGGGTGAAATCTGCTGACCGACCTGATTTAGACACGTGGATGAAATGCACCCGATGTCTTTTGGTATCAAATACCGATCCTAAAGAGATCTACTAAAACGAGCTAAAAATGGTGAAGTC